>ML276328.1:400-53942 GCA_005239495.1 Nicotiana undulata | reverse complement strand
CCAAAAACCTAATACTACCCAAAAACCCCACTTTCCTAATTGATTTCATGAGTTTAGGCCTAGTTTTCTAGTGATTAATGATGTTAATTGGACGAACACAAGGTTACGAAGCTTACTTGAGTAGCAAGGGAGGAAAAATGGACTCAAGGCTCGCTAATGGAGGTTGGGGATGGAGGAAGGGCTGAACTTTTAATAATACCCGCAAGTGTTCTGTTTTGGACTTAGGAATTAGAATTAACTGGGCGATTTTCGCACCTGCGGAAAATTAGTCGCACCTGCGGTACCGCAGGTGCGGAAAAATGGTCGCACCTGCGGTCTTGGGCCAGCCCAGAAGGAGCCGCTCCTGCGGAGGCCGCTCCTGCGGGGATTTAGTCGCCCCTGCGGGAAATCCCGCACCTGCGAGGGCTTGGACCGTGCCTGCGGTCTTGCGCCTGCGGACTCTGGGCAAAAGGACTGGGGTCGCTCCTGCGAGGCTGGGACCGCAGGGGCGGTCCCGCACCTGCGGCTGGGCAACCGCACCTGCGGTCACACCAGCTGTTGTGCACCAGCAGTGACTTTTGCTGGTTTTTTTCCTCACGCGGGGTCCGGGAGGCACCTGGGCCCACCCGAGCCCCCGTCCAAATATATCCACAAGTCCTAAATCACTAAGCGGACTCGCTCGAAATTTCGGAACACGAAAAACAACAGCGCAACTCGAAATCAAACCCCAAAACTTACTTAATCAAATCTTAAGAACTTAAAATTCTAGAATTCATTTCAAATCATCGAACCGGCCTAACCTGCTCGGAATGACTTCAAACTTTGCAGATAAGTTATAAATGACACCACGGTACTATTCGCGGTCTCGGAATCTCATTCGGACATCGGGAACATAACATCACTTTCCATGCCACATTTCAAGTTCTTTTAAAAATCTCAAAACCTCACTATGATCCGAAACCACTCAATTCACGCCCGTTTTACACCAAATTTTACAAATAAGACAATTAATATATAATAAACCTGTTCCGGGCTCCGGAACCATAATACGGGCCCGGTAACACTGTTTTCACATAATTATTCACTTTCTTATTCCTTTATTATTTTCAGAAAACAATTTCTTTTAAAAATTCATTTCTCGGGCTTGGGACCTCGGAATTCGATTCCGAGCATATGCCCAAGTCCCATATTTTCCTACGGACCCTCCGGGACCGTCAAATCACGGGTCCGGGTCCGTTTACCAGAAATATTGACCAAAGTCAACTATATTCATTCATTAATTATCAAAACTCATTTTTCATCAACTTTTCACATAATAGCTTCCCGGTTACACGCCCGGGCTGCGCACGCATAACGAGGTGAGACTAACGGAGGCTCTCGGAGCCTCGAAATACAGATAAAGCTTAAATTACATAAGATGACCTTTTGGGTCATCACAGTAAATTACGCATATTAGATGGTTAAAGTACACAAAAGACATAAAGAAAATAATGTAGTAAATGAGTAATTCTTTTGAATGACAACACATATAATAGTAATGGTCATATTAAGGGGTGGAGAATGAGTTACGATGAATCCAATAACTTTTGCTTAGAACTTGTGTTTTTATTATTATATATACTAGTTTTAGGGTACGTGCATTGCACGTGTAATGAACTATATCTTACGTGAATGAACTATATGTAGTAATAATTGTCCAAATAGATTCAACATGAAATTGAAATGTAAAAAATGAATGCAATTACATTGATATAATAAGTGAATTCAAATATGGTGACTATCTTCTGAACCCACAAACGTCAACACTACATAGTTAAGGCCATGATATTTGTAGCATTTGTAATTATATCTAATATATTGTAAGAGTTAATAACATGTTATGTTGTTGTATGTAGACAATGTTCTTGGTGTATGTGCCCCTTCGTCTCTTTGGTTGCTCTATATGACCAAAATTCTTGTTGTGACACCGATATATCTCTTGAAAGATTATCATATAGTTGTCCATGTGAAAAAATATATTGCGGCAAGTACAATCCATCGTTGGGGATTATTTGACCTTGTGCTTTACTTATTGTCATCGAAAACGCGCTGGAAATTATTTTCTGATGAATTTAAAAGGGTATCCTTCATTTTATGGAGGCGAAAGTTGAATTATTGGAATAAACACATGCTTGGAAGCATTTTGGCCTATCATTATTTCTGCATGTATAACGTTGTTGTCAAAACCTCTACAAATCATTCTTGTACCATTGCATAAACCGTTTGAAGGATCCAAATTTCTTAGTAGCATGATTGGTGCTTTTTTCTTCAATACCAACCTGTATACCAATATAAGTAAATTATTTGTATGTAATCAAACATGTATTAAAACTAAATACAATTTTTTTCTTGATCAGGTAATTAAACTTTAAGTTATCATCTTGAGTATCTTACATTAGCAAGAAGCAATCTACCTATATCAGGTACGGGAAGCAAAAATCAACCACACAAAATAAATCCGATCAAAAGCAGAAAGAAAATGCAAAAGCTAGAGAATAATAGGTGCGTGGAACAATCATGTAGTTATTTGTGACGACAAGTTGGAATAGAAAGGGAAAATCTTAAAAAGATCGACTAGTTTGATGCAATCATTCAACTAACATTGATAATGCATAAACAACTATTATTACATGTAAATCACAAACTTGATATGTGAACGTTAGTTTAAGATTAAAAAAAATGTAGAATAATAGCTTCTTTTATAGAAGTGATTACCTCCTGCTTTGTATTATAAATTGTTTTCTAAAATTCTAAACACCTAAATTGAATCCAGAACAAAGTAAAAACACGAAAAGGACAATCCTAAACGTCCGGTCACTGCACTAAGAATCCTAAACCTACACCCAAGAGACAATGGAAAATTGAATCCAAAACTGATACAAAAAGGAACCGCCAGCCAGAATACCAAACAATTAAACTCTAAGCAAGTATACAATAACTTTAGTATTTTTTTCCCTAAAGAAATAGTTATAGTTATTACAATTACAACTATACCCAACACAAGTATATTTACGAAGGGTAAAAAAGAGCATATATATTTATATATTACGAATCCAAAATAATTAAAATAAGCTATGTAATTTAATAGCGAAAAGAAAAAAAGGAATCGCATTAGAAATAGGCAACGTGGGAGATGGAGTCCCGTAAAGAGAGCATTCGACTAGTTTTGGGGCAACTGACTTCGTGGTATCCTCCATCACCATACATGCACTACTTATATACTCCTACTACATAAAAATAAAAATATGAACTTTGCCTTTTACACTTCAAGACAAAGGAATTACAACAATTCAATGACTATACGAGGGATATACATGCAAAATCAAGGTCAACCTTTGCCACGTTTTGGTGATATAGCTGTAATAAAAGGCACATAATAATTTATTTAAAAATAATATTTTATTATATTAAACTGGCCAATTTAGTCCGTATTCTTATTTTTAATTAAAAAATATTAATTTAAACCAACCATTTTTGTTTCGTAATCTTTTTTTATTTGGGTCGTGTCTCAGAAGTATGGAAAAAAAATTGATTAACCTGACCAACTGTGTTGGATCAGCAATTACTAGTTTGCTTTTTGTTTTGGGGGGAGGGGGGACAGCAAACATACCCGGTCTAGTTGCAGTACAATTAACAGATAGGTCCCATGACATTGGACATTTATGTATAAGAATTAAGACATATTTTCTAGTTTGCTAAAGCGATGCACCATTACCCTTCGAATATTTGATATTCCTTTACCTACTTTGTCAAATATTAATGTATGAAACTGACCAGTCGCATCTTTCGATGATTTCAACTGTTTTTAACTTCTTATAAGAATTGTATATCATCATGAATGAATATTTCCTTAGGAGTCGCGTGTCAAATTTAATGACAGATTGAGTATCACTGTAGTGTACTGACAATTTTTTTTTTTTTTGGATTATACATTAGCTTATGTTTTTTTTTTTTTGCAAATAGAATATATATATATATATATTAATAGCTAAGGAACGTCCAGTACATGGCTGACATAGTTTGTATCACGAAGGACACTTTGATCACCTAGGCTTGTTAAGTTTTTGCAAGCATCATAACATAGAAATTTTTCAAAAAACAGATTGTTCTAGCAGTTCACTTTCCACAAAATACTCTACGTAAGATGGTGGTTCAACAAAAACTTTATTTCCTTTCACTTGATCAGCAACCTTCTTTTCCATTTGATGAGCTACACTATTCCCTTGCCTGAACATGTGCTGGATGATTATCTCCTTCTGCTGGTGCATTAACAACCTGCATTTATTAACAATATTATCATATAGTCTATTGCCTTGTTTGATTGATTGGATCACCTCCGTGGAGTCTGATTCTTTTCAAAAGGGAGCATTCCCCAATTCTGTGTTGTTTTGAGTCCCATTAGGAGTGCCTTGATTTTTGCTTGTAATGATCCGCGAATATGAGCTAATTTTGCAGAGCCAACTATCCAGTGCCCATTGGCATTCCTGAATACACCTCCCAGACATAATTTTTGTGTGTTACTGTTAAAGCTAGCATCTACGTTTAGTTTAAACCATCATTTTGATGGTTTATACCATCTAGATGGAGATTTTTGGAGAAGTATGTATACTATTGTTAGTGAGAAGTTGGAATTCAATAGTCCTAGCAATAATATGGTCACTATTAATAGTATTTTTCGTATTGTTTTGGTTGTTGGTATTTCTATTCAACCAAATGTACTAGATAACAAAAGGGAAAAAGGAGTACCAATTTATAAAGTATTTTTATTGGGTAGTCAAAAGCTTTTAGTTTAATAAGTCAGTGTTCACCTTGATCTTTATAGAAATTTTGCCACCCAAGGCTGTCCCAAAAAGGTTTAATGGTTTTGCAGTTAAAGAAAACGTAAGTTATGGATTCTTCTTTCTGACATTTGCATGTAGGGCAAATTGGGTCAATATTTAAACCAATATTTGCTAGGTATTTTCTGCAAGGTATCTTGTTATGGAGACGTTGCCATAAAAAATATGATTTTATTTGGGCAGGTTAGATCCCAAATCTATTTGAAATTTATTCGGGTATCCGTATGAGGTTCCATGATAGCAAGTTTTGGTCGTGAAAATTCCTTTTGTAGTGAGAGACCATATTGGAATGTCACTAGTTGGTCCTTTAAGACGAATTTTTGCCTTGGAGATGTTTTCCTTGGTTTCATTTGGAAAGTCAAGGGATATATTATTAAAGTTCCAATTTTTTCCATCAAAGATGTCCCTTAATTTTATTGAACAATCCGTATTTAGGAGGGGACCTTCTATTGTTTTTCTAAGGTTCCCTAGATTCGGAATCCAATAGGTTTCCCAAGTGTTCATGTTTGAATGATGATGGGGTGACCAAATAATACCTTTGGAACATGAATCCCATCCCTTTCGAATGCTCTTCCAAATGAAAGAATTTATGTTTTTGTCATTACTATTTGCATAGGAGATGATGATTAGCTTAGCCCATGGAGTAGTAGCATTAGTAAGGATTCTCCATACAAGACTAGCAAGTGTTCATAGGTTCTTGGCCTTTGCACTGTGGAGTCCAAGACCTCCATAAATTCTTGGTTCGCAAGTAGTGGACCATTTGATGAGATAATTTTTTTCCCTCTCATTAGTAGTACCCCATACAATATCTCTTTAAACTTATCAATTTTTTTAAGAACCTTTGTGGGGAGTAAAGTGTATTGCATATAATAATTTGGAATTGAGTTCAATCAAGATTGGGATAGGGTTGTTCTTCCTGCTATATTGATGAATTTCATTTTTCAAACTGCTAGTTTAGTTCTCATTTTACCAATTATGAATTGGTAGTTCTTTGGTCTAGGGTATCTGTTTAGAATAGGGAAACCTAGGTAGGTGCCAAAGACCTAACGTATTGGTAACATCCTTAAAAGTTCCGAGATAATTGTTTGAAAAGATAATTTTGGATTTAGTAGTGTTAATACATTGTCCTGACATGTCACAAAAATATTCTAATCCTCTCTTGATGGCATGGTATGATTTCATATTGACCTTATCCATAAGGGTAAGATCATCTGCAAAGAATAAATGAGAAAATTTTGGATTTCTTCTCCCTATGGAGATTGGATCACAATTCCTAATATCAACTTGATAGTTTATGTATCTTGACAACATTTCTAAACAAAGGATGAAGATGTAATGTGATATTGGACCACCATGCCTGATTCCCCGGCTAAGCTCGAAGAAAGTTGTAATGGATCCATTAACTGAGACTGCTATATAACATGTTGATATACAATTTAAGAGCAATTTCGTGATTTTTTTAGGGAAGTTGAAGTAGGTTAAGGTGTGATGGACAAAAGACCATTCTAATCGGTCAAATATTTTTTCCATGTCAATTTTTAGGAGCATGTGACTTTGTTTTCCTTTTAATTTCTTTAAGTTGGAAACTAGTTCTTGAATAATAATAATAATAGCATTATCAGAAGCTCTTCTATTTTTTATGAAGCTTGCTTGAAAGGGATTTATAAGTTGTTCAAGGAATGGTTTAAGGCGATTTGCAAGGATTTTTGTGATTAATTTGTAAATGGTATTGCAAAGGCCAATTGGTCTAAAATTCCTAATGTTATTAGCATTTGGTATTTTGGGTATTAAGCAAAGGTAGGTTATGTTGATGTCTTTGGGGATTTTTTGACTTTCAAAATTGTTATGACATAAATTTATAACTGAGGGGACAATAATTTCCCAGTATTTTTGAAAAAAGAAGGGGTGAAGGCCATTCGGACCCGGTGCTTTGAAAGGTTTAAAAGAAAAAATAACCCTTTTAATTTCAATATCAAGAAATGGACTATCAAGTGGACTTAGGTTTAAAAGACAATGTGTAGAGTTGTTTTTCAGCAGACTAATCCAGCTTGTTTTAGAGTGTGAAGTGGTGAATATATTTTTGAAATAACTAAGGACATGAGACATAACTAGTTGAGGCTCATTGATCCAATTTCCTGCATCATCTTTAAAAAAAGTAATTTTGTTTCTTCTTTTTCTATTAGAGGTTGAGATGTGGAAGAACTTTGTGTTGGCATCTCCCTCGTTAAGCCACATTACCCTAGATCTTATTATCCAATAATCCTCTTCAATCTTAAGCAAATCATTATAGTCCCTTTTTAAATCAGTTTCAAGGGTTTGGAAGAAATTACTATAGGCATAATTTCTGGAGTTCTGAATGCCTTGAAGTCGAGCTAGTAATTTTCTTTTTCTACCCATTATATCACCAAATGTTCTTTCCTTCCAGACCCTAACTTTATCTATAAGTTTTGACTAGCCCTAAAGTTGTCAGAATTATACCAATTGTTTTAACTAATGATTGGAATTCTGGATGTTTACGCCAGAAAGTCTCAAGTCCAAAGGGTTGTTTGTGAAGTAATTTATTTTTAGGAATTAATTCTACTAGGATAGGGTTATGATCCGAATAAGTCTTACGAAGGTGAATTATCGAGCTTTTAGAGAATAGATTTATCCACTCCTCATTTTCTAACACTTTATCAAGTCTTTCCATTATAAGACCCTTATTTTTATGTCTATGATTAGACCAAGTATATTTACATCCTTTAAAGCCAAGATCAAGTAATTTGCAATTGTTAATTTTTTACCAAAGAAATTTAGCTCTATTGTCGTTTATTGGCCTACCACCAAATTTTTTATTTGCTCCTAAAATATCGTTAAAATATCCTCCTATCATCCAAGGTCCATTATAAGTCCTACTAATATTTTCAAGGTTTTACCACATCACATTTCTACTAAGTATATCAGTACTTTCATAAATTGTACTAAAAAGCCAAGATTTACGAATAGGTGTTACCTCTATTGTTGCATGGATTTCCTGATCCCTACAGATAAAATTCTGGACAGTCACTACTTCATGGTTATACATCACCAATATGCCTCCTGCTTGACCTTCCGCTAGTACCTCTATCATCTTCGTAAATCCAAAATCATTAAGCAACTCAGTGTGATTTTCCATTCTAGTCCCTAACAAGGCCACCATGCATGGCATGTGAGTGTCTATCATTTCTCTGAAATTCCTCCTGAAATTTTCATTGTTCCCGCCTCTTATATTCCAAATGATTAAATTTGTAGGACGGTTCATAGAGATATTAAGATTTGAGTTTGCCGGTTCCCCATTATGCCTCACTACCCCTAGGACTAGGTTCCTTCTCAGTGATGGAACTAGGATCATGGATCTGTTGCCCACCGTTGGATCCTGAGGTGGTCTTATGTCCATCGAGCATTTGTATAATGCCAGTGCGAAATTGAACACTTGCCTCTCCGTGAAGAGAAACACTTTTACTCCTTATAGACTTAAGAATTCTATGACTCTTTCTAAGAGTAGATTGAGGGGTTCCTCCTCCTCCTCCTCCTCCTCCATTTCTGCTTCTACTGGTTCTGGCTCCTGGACTTGGTGGTAGGGTGGTGGTGGAGGTTGTTGGATAAAGTGGAGGGATTGGTGGCTCCTGTGTTGGTTGTGGTTGTTCCCATGGCATGAATATGAGATTGAGTTGGGTTAATGTTTCTGGAAGGAAGAATGGCATGTCTAGGAGAGAATTCTGTGGGAAGATTGGGTTGAAGTGTGGTGGAAAGTTCCATTGGTTTCTCATTGCATGCACCAGTTGGGAGCTCACTGAAGGTGCTAGGGATTGGAGGATGTTGTTGAGCCAAAATTTGTTTAGATAGTTGTTCATGTCCAACCTCATGCCTTCCGTTAACAACTAGGCTAGGTATTGTGTATTGTGAAGTATGATTATCGACTCCTGGCCATTTATTTGGAGATTGAACGAGCATGCATGGCCCATGAGACCCATTTCCATCCACAAGACAGGTTGGTAGTCCTGTGCTTGTGAAGGTGGGACATAAATGATCTGTGGGTTTTCTAGTTGTGGGTGAAATGGCGGTAGGTTCTCCATGGCGTGGACTCTGTGTTGGCGTAGAAGTTGAAGGAACATGTGACTTCTTCTTAAGGTTGATGGAATTCTAGGCATGTTGGATAGAAGGTTGTGTACTTAATGGGTCTAAAGTAGGCATGGGGATGGGGCTATTGGTGGTATGGAGGGATTGGGTGATAGGGCAATGATTGGGACTGCCAATTGCATGGCTTTTGGGTGCCCAATGTTGTGTTTTATAGGCTGATCTTCCATGGATATAGTAACCATTGCGTGCTTGAGGTTGGAGGACATTTGTCCATTGTTGCCATTTGGATGGCATGCTTAGGGGTGGAGGGATTTTCAAATATTAAAGAAAAAATTTGTTTAGAATTTTGGTTAAGGAAGGTTTATTACCATTTTGTCGGTTAGCTTGACTATTAGTAACAGTAGGATTATGATTAATAGGGAGGTTAGTTTTGTCATTTAGTGGGTCTTTTTGCATGGCATTATTTTCTATTTTATTAGGAGAAGACACGTTATTTTCCAACATGTCAATGTCTCCATTTAGAGTGGAAATTTGTTCAACTGCATGGAAACCATTAGTATTTGATTTTTGATTTTTTTACCTCATTAGTGGTTTCTTCTAAAACCATTTTCTCACTATTCAAAAAAGAAAAATTATTTTTTATTGGAATCGTGGTTTTTTCCTTAACCATGGTGGTCGAATTTTTTGCACCATTCTTTTCTGTAGAAAATGTAGGATCCTTATGATCCTTGGATTTGTATTGTAGTATTTGAGTATCTAAGTACTTATAAGTGTTGACATGGAATAATTTGACTGAGATACCTGGGCCATTGGTGTTCTTGATTGTATTATTGTTGGGTTGTTGATTACCTCTTGCACCTTGTTTCCTTACTTTGGTGAAATACACTATTTTCCACTCCTCTTGTGGGTTATCTACCTTTGTTGTTGGTTGTTCCTTGGTTGGTTCCACATTGGCTTTGTTGTTATGTGGAATATAGATGCACTACCTTGCTATGTGGCCAAGTCGTCCACAACTTTTACAAAGGAAGTTTTCTCCCTCATAATGGATGTATTGTTTATGGTGTCCAACATAGAGGAAGAATTGGACTGGGATTTCTAACGCAAATTCCACACAGAGTCTGGAATAACGGCCACTTAGCGTGGTTGATGTACAAACATCATTTTTTTATAGGCGTCCAATTGCATTCCCAATTTTTTCAGTATTTCCCATCATAAAATTCTGTAGGCAATTGAGGGAGCCTAATCCATACGGCCGATGTAGTTACTTTTTCTTTTGTGACTACAAAATTTGGCTTCTATATTGTAATGGAAAGGAAGTGCCCATTGATGAACCAAGGCCCCTGCTGTATAGATTTATTCATATTCTCCTCTTTTTTTAATTTAATTATGTAATAATCTTCTCCGAGATCAATCAGTTGGAAACCCTCTGTTGGCCTCCATAATTCTTGAATTTGCTTCTTTAAGTAGTGGTGTAGCATACGTCTTCCCACTAGTTTCACAATGATAGAATTCTTCCCGGGCTCATAAATTCGTTGCTTATCTTCTTCTGTTAACGATATGAATTTAATGCCTCGTGTGTTAACTAGTGTTGAGTGATCGATCATTCTTTCTTCTGAGTCAATCTCTGACAGTACTATGTCGGATTGATTTGTAGTAAGTGTAAAGCATTGGGCTAGAGGTCGTTAGCATATCTTTGAAGGATGGTTTATTCTCTAGGTTGTTGTGTTTGGGATTTTCTTAGATCAATGTCCGGAGGTTTAGGTGGTATTGTATTTTGAGATGCATAGGGTTGGGGATTCATCTTGAGAGGATTTTCTCTACATTAGCTTATGTCAATGTAGGCACAAGTTATACAGATGATCAAGCTACGAGTTAAGATCTCTTCTCTTCCAACAGATTGGGTGATCACTAGTCCAGTTCATGGAGTTCATTAATTTCATAAGTTCATGGTGTTCATTGATTTCATAATTCGATCTTTTATTATTCGCTATTTCTTAGAGGCTTTATAAAATAGACATTAAAGTGTCAAGAATTTAAAGTTCATACAAAATGATTTTATTTGGTCGATAACAAGCTAAATTATGCAGAATATTTTTAGAAACAGATTTAAAAAAAGAAATTAAAAAAAGTTGGTTTCTTTTATTTTTAGATTGGCTTTACTTGCATTATAGAATAAAAAGAACAAATTAGAAGGTTAGTTCGGTCAAATTAAGGCGCCAAGTCGTTACGACTCGATTTACTACTACATATTATTTCTTTTGATAATTGAGAAATATTTGGGGGTCGTCTTGCACGGTAATTTTTCTTTTAAATTTACACGTGTCATTATTTAATTGGTTCATTAAATATATCTATAACAAGTGAGTCTCATAAATTTAAGGTACTCGGGTACGCAGATGTTAATACGGCATACATTTGTCTATATAGTCATCAGGATAGTTTGGAAAATAAGGAAAAAAGAATAAAGGAATCATTTGCGTATTTATTTTAAAGAGCTAAAGGTCAACTAAGTAGTACATTTCTCTAATTTCTTTACTATATCCCACTGATTTTGTTATTATTATTCACCGTCTATAGTGCACCTATCATCAAAGTCATTTTCCAATTAACCTTCATTTAAACCGATATAGACAAGGCAAGTAGAAAATAATTTACAAGAAGATTATGTCGTATATACCTTTTTGCATTACAACGTATATAGCGACGTTCCTCTTTGTTGGAATAAATCTATATCCTTATAAGTTATAGGAACAAAAGCAACCCGAAATAAATCTATATGAAATAAAACAATAAAGAAAGGAAGAATATTGCAAAAAAAGAAAGATAAAATTATATTGATTTTGAGATGAATTACAGCGGGATAAACCTCTCTACTTATAGGAGGAAAAGTAACTTAGCCATAAATGTATACGGTAAAAATCGAGGACTCGATTTTACGTTTTTGAACGAAGTAAATTCGGGCTCAAAGAATATGAAGACTAAGGGATCGAGATCATGATAAATAGGCATCGCAGTAACAGAATCACGAGATATCCGCAATCGACCACCAATCTCGGCGAGAATCTCGGAACTGGCGGAACCATTAACGGTTATTAATAGCAATCGTGTATTTTACTCCGAAATTAGATATATACCTTATTTAGTATTCCTCTACTATATAAAGAGGAACCTTGTTCACTTGTAACAGATCATTATCATCATCATACACGAATTATCATTTTACGCTACTACTGAGAAATACAAAGCACTCTGCTCTTTTACTCGCTCTTAATTCTTTACTGTTCTTATTGTCCATTCAGTCCTTATTGTTCATATTACTCTTGTTGTTCTTACTGTTCTTGGCGCTTGATCTCGAGCCTAATCCAGATCGGGGTCGATAACTTGCAATTACACTGGTTTGATTCACTTTAATCGTTTAATTCCTTTACTTATTTAGCTATTTACCAATTGACATTGAACCACATCACGTATCCTTAAAACCACATTACAAGTTTAATCATTACTCGTATTTCGAAGTAAACAATTTGGCGCCCACCATGGGGTTGAGGATAATAGTGATTGATCATTGTTAATTCTGATATAACACACTATTTTACGCTTGTTTCTTGTCAAGAATTTTATTTTCAGGATAAATCATGTCAAACTCACAGAACACAGCTACACATGGTGACAACGGTCTCGGACTCCACGGAGAGAACGAGAATGTTATCACTCCGGGAATCGAGGTGCCACAAGCTGACCTCGGAGGAGCACCACTCGTCAACCCGGTCGATGTCGGTTCGCACGTTGCTTTAAATGCGTATTTAGGCGGGGACCCCGATGGAAGTGTACACATAGAGGGTCGAACTGACGGTCGAGGTACTCAGGACAGAGGAGACGAAGGTGTTAGTCTCCAAGTTATATTTGAAATGTTGCAAGCCCAACAGAACACCATTGCTCAATTGCAAAATCAGCACATGGCACCGAATAGGGACGGACAAGAGGCTACTCACCGTACCGAACCAGTGCCTGAAAGATCAAGTGACAATACTTCGACGACTGACCCTGCTATAATGAGGATGCTCGAGGAGCTTACCAAGAGGATAGAATCGGGAGAAAAGAAAATAGACGCCAACGACAAGAAGGTGGAAACCTATAACTCTCGAGTTGATCAGATATCGGGGGCACCACCGATCTTGAAGGGGATGGACTCCAAGAAGTTTGTGAAAAAACCATTCCCTCCAAGTGCGGCCTGAAGCCCATATCAAAGAAGTTCAGGATGCCTGATATACCCAAATACAACGGGACCTCGGATCCCAATTAGCATGTTACCTCCTATACGTGTGCCATAAAAGGAAATGATTTGGAAGATGATGAAATCGAGTCAGTATTGCTAAAGAAATTCAGGGAGACCCTGTCGAAGGGAGCTATGATTTGGTATCACAACTTTCCACCGAACTCTATCGATTCGTTTTCCATGTTGGAAGATTCATTTGTAAGGAACACACTGGTGCTATAAAGGTTGCAACGAGAAAATCTGACCTTTTCAAGGTGAAGCAGAAGGATAATGAGATGCTAAGAGAGTTTGTATCTCGGTTCCAAATGGAACGTATGGAGTTACCACTAGTTACCGATGATTGGGCTGTTCAAGCTTTCACCCAGGGATTGAACGAGCGAAGTTCGATCGCATCACGCCAATTGAAGCAGAATTTAATAGAGTACCCGGCTATGATTTGGGCATATGTTCATAACCAATATCAATCGAAGATTAGAGTCGAGGATGAACAACTGGGAGCCCCCTCAGGTTCAGTTCATCCTAACCGGTAAACAGGTAAAAATCAAAGAGAAGTTGACAGAGAATCAAGGTCGAATAAAGATCGGTATCAACCATATACTTCATACATAAGGAATAACCATCCGGGACGTAATTACGCCCGGAATGATCGAAGGGGTTACCGAGGGCAGAATTCTCGAGGACTCATAAGCAAAACTGGTTTTGACAAATATGAAGATCCTACAGAAGCACCCTGATAATCAGAGTAGAATTTCAGTGTCGATGCCTCGGGGATCGTATCGGCCATTGGTAGGATCAAAGACACTATGTCACGCCCCAAACCTGGGGAGGCGTGGTTGGCACCCGGTGTCGTGTTGGCCCGAACGAACCACGGTGTAACTCATTTGTTTTTCTTCTGTAACTATCATGGGCCAACATGGCCACAACTCATAATGTATAACTATAAGTGGGTACCACTGTATCACTGAACCATTTTTCTTAAAACATGAATACATATGGGCCATCAAGGCCTCTGACATACTATACAAAATGAACCTCTGTCTACAAAGACTCTAAGATTATATGACATCAAATGGGATAGGGTATCGGCCTACCCATAAGTCTGTAACAAAATTCTGACACAATGACTCATAAACTCAGTTGCACATCGATTGAGGTGGAGTCTTACCGATCCTTCGCTGAAGCCAGTCTCGTCTACTATGAGGGCTCGTAAAACTGATTATCTATACCTGCATGTATGAATGCAGCGTCCCCAACAAAAGGACGTTAGTATGAATAATGTACTGAGTATGTAAGGCGAAACTGAAACATAACAGTAAGTCAACATTAATTAAAGGCATATAAGAGTTAACCTGAATCTCTGAAGTGACACCTTATATGCATACTTATTATACACATTATATATATATATATATATATATATACACAATGCTTCCTTTTTGAGATTGTTTCTATTATACATATCATATGATTCATGACTACCCAACTTATCAGTGGTAACTACCCGACCGGTGGTAAATAATGATACACAGTTTCCCAACCGGTGGTAATTGCCCGACCGACCATATCACGGTGGTAAATGCATGAAGATGAATGTATCACTATATTAAAAATATTAACATCTCTATCATATACCTCAATAGGGACTTAGGAACATACTTAGACATGCTTGAATATCACTTTATAGGAATGAATAATGTAGATATCCTTAACTGCTAAGAGTAGAACCACTTATGGAATAGCATTACGTTTACGTCTCGTTGCTTGGATCATGCCAAAATAAAGAAGGATTAGCCTTAACATACATGTATGATCTCTTCCTTATTAGTCAACCAAGCTCAACACAACTTCTTTCATATACAACAAGTGAAAAGATATTGTCGTAAACATATAATGTCGTACCATCAAATTTGGCTAGTCGTATGACTTAAGGAAAATCGGGTAGCACTCCCCTATTTTTAATACAAACCAAAGACCACTAAGGTCATCAACACACCAACAACAACAACTATAACCAATAATATCAATAACAACGATATGATCTTATATGAGTTTCTCCGATTATCTTAACAATCATATTGAGCGGCAATCTCGTTTTTACTCTTAACAAGATATAAATTGAATCCAACTCTTATTCCATAAATTAGTTTACAACCTTCAGAACATCATACTTATATGTACCATATTATTTCTAGTTTAAAACATCCACAAAATACCTTCCAAAACATCCCCATACATCTAGCACCTTAAGTTTTATCGTCAATCACTTGTTTTTCATCTTTTCTTTTTCAATAAACTTAAATAATACCTATAAAAGCTTAACAAAATCAGCCACAACATTATCAAATTATTTCTCACAATTTTAAGCCACACAAACCATATATTTAGCCATGAAATAGTCCAACCAAAAAGACAACCATATCTCATGTTCTTTCAAGTGTTATCTTACGGTTTTTCACTCAAACAACACAACCAACACAAGATTAACCTTAGGCAAAATCAAGAAGATGTTATACACATCATCTAAAGCAGATACAACTCGAAAACCTAAGTCAACTTAGCTCACAATAGCCCTCAATCAAACCACAACATCATAGAAGCATTCTCTTGGAGTCTTTGACACCTTTGATGATGAATTGTGTTGATTTCTCTTGAGTTTGGTTCTTGGGATATTGGACCAGTTCTTGGAGAGCTTGAGAGTGTTTTTGTGTAAGAAATCTCTGGATATTAACGAAATATAATGATAAAGATAACTTATAAGCCCACCGCCTCAATTCTCCAAGCAGGTGGGTAAGTTGCTTGCTTGGCATCTTGAGCAGTGCAACTTCGGACACTTGTATCTCTCTACTCCGATATTGTATTGATAAGCGGTTTTCAGATTTAGAAACTAGACACATGGATATTTAATTACATATTTATATCTCCTTGTAACTCTCAATATATTGGGAGAAAACTGCGTCGCAACTTGGCCTATAAACCTGCTAGTTTCTCCGTAGTGCGGCAACTTGACTTGGCAACCCTAAATTTAAAAATCCATATTTCTCTACTCTGATGTCGTATGAATAGATGGGTTGGACCTTTGGAAACTAGGTTCTAAGACATTCATTTTGGTATGATATATGACCCAAAATGACATCATAAACTTACGAATTTAATTTCTCAAAACGGCTCGTTACAAAGCAAATCTTAACTCGATTTTTCCGTAAGTTAAATCCAACTTTCCTAAACTTTATATTTTATATACAAACATCAATTGATTTACGACGTACTCTTACGTACAATAACATGGTGTGTAACACACTAGGTGACCCAGACCTATACAAATCGATCCTTCTCAGAGAAACCTGAATCTAAAGTGAAAATATCATGGCACACATGGTCATAGGACCGAAGAATGCAGACAGTTAAGAGATAAAGTAGCTCGATTGTTCAACGAAGTCCATCTTCGAGAATTCCTCAGTGATCGAGCCAAAAATCACTTCAGGGATAGAGATGCCAACAGAAAGACCGAGCAAGAGGAACCTGAGCATGTTGTCCACATGATCGTCGGCGGAGTCGACATCCCACAAGGGCCTATATTCAAACGCACCAAAGTATCAATAACAAGGGAGAAATGGACTCGACACTATGTGCCCGAAGGAACTCTCTCATTCAACGACAAAGAAGCAGAAGGCATCTCACAACCGCACACACGCCCTGGTAATTTCTATTTTGCTAAATAAAATTCAAGTTAAACGTGTTCTCGTGGATCCAGGTAGCTCGGCAAACATAATCAGATCGAGGGTCGTAAAGTAGCTCGGCCTGCTAGATCAGATTGTACCTGCATCTCGATCCCTAAACGGCTTCAACATGGCCAGTGAAACAACAAAAGGGGAGATAATCCTACCAGTAAACGTGGTCGGGACCATCCAGGACACGAAATTTCATGTCATCGAAGGTGACATGAGGTACAATGCACTGCTCGAAAGGCCATGGATCCACAACATGAGGGCAGTACCATTGACCCTCCACCAAATGATGAAGTTCCCAACAGTGGATGGTGTGAAAACAGTTTATGGGGAACAACACGTTGTAAAGGAGATGTTCACAGTTGACGAGGTGACACCGATACCAGCGCCTTCGACCTCAAAAAAGTCGAGCACCAAAGATAAGCAAGCGGCCAAATAGAAATCACCGTCCCCAGCCTCGACCGAATCGGATAAGCAGGTAATCGAAGAAAAATAAAAAGAGGATTTTCTCACTCCTCGAACATTCGTCGTTCCCGAAGAATCGGATGCAACCAAATCAACGGTCGAGGAGCTGGAACATGTGATATTGATCGAGTATCTACCCGAACGTAAGGTATACCTGGGAACGGATTCAACCCCCGAACTCAGGAAAAAACTCTTTCAATTTCTTATTGATTACATGAATTGCTTTGCATGGTCCCATTTATACATGACAGGAATCCCACCCGAGATAACAACTCATTTGTTAAGCCTGGATCCCAAGTTTAGACTGATAAGGCAAAAAAGAAGGCCTCAGTCCGAGGTAAAGCACGCCTTCATAAAGGAAGAGGTAACTAAACTTCTTAAAATAGGGTCCATTCGGGAAGTAAAATATCCCGAGTGGTTGGTCAACGTAGTCATAGTCCCCAAAAAGTGGAACAAACTTAGAATGTGTGTAGATTATAAGGACCTGAATAAAGCATGTTCGAAAGACTCTTTTCCTTTGACTTACATTGATCTAATGATCGATGCCACGGCCGGCCACAAGATACTTACTTTTATCGACGCCTATTTTGGGAAACAACCAAATCCAGATGGACCTAGTAGACCAGGAAAAACCTTCTTTTATCACTAAGTACGAAACTTACTGTTATAATGTAATGCCATTCTCGCTAAAAAATGCGGGAGCTACATATCAACGCCTAATTAACAAGATGTTCGAAGAACAAATAGGAAAACCAATGTAAGTTTACATTGACGATATGCTAGTTAAGTCCTTGCACGCAGAGGACCATTTGACTCATTTGCAGGAGACATTCAAAATCTTAAGGAAATACAACATGAAGCTTAACCCCCCAAAAAGTGTGCATTCAAGGTCGGCTCGGGCAAATTCCTCGGCTTCATGGTGTCAAATCGGGGAATCGAGATCAATCCCTATAAGATTAAGGCCATCGAGGATATCACTGTCGTAGACAGTGTGAAAGCCGTTCAGAGGCTAACCGGACGGATAGCTGCCCTAGGTCGGTTCGTTTCGAGGTCATCAGATCGGAGCCATAGGTTCTTTTCCTTACTCAAAAAGAAAAACAATTTTACATAGACCTCGGAATGTCAGCAAGCACTGGAGGAATTGAAACAGTACTTATCGAGCCCACATTTGCTCCACAACCCAAAAGCAAATGAGAAGTTATACCTATACTTGGCGGTGTCCGAGATAGTAGTAAGTTAAGTATTAGTTCGAGAAGAACAAGGTACGCAGTTTCCATTTTATTACGTGAATCGAACCTTAGGAGATATTGAAACTAGGTATCCACACCTACAAAAATTGGCACTTACATTAATAAGCGCATCTAGGAAACTAAAGATGTATTTTCAGTGTCAGCATATATGTGTTATCACCACCTATCCCCTTCGAAATATTTTGCACAAGCCCGAGCTATCGGGCTGATTGGCCAAATGGACAGTCGAACTTGGCGGGTACGATTTCGAATATGAACCCCGAATAGCCATCAAGTCTCAAATATTAGCAGACTTTTCGCCGACCCTCATGCCCGAAGTGGAAAAGGAACTTCTTCTCAAATTGGATACATCATCGGGGGTATGGACCCTCTTCACGGACGGATCCTCGAATGTGAAAGGGTCCGGGCTCGGTATTGTTTTGAAACCGCCTACGGGCAATGTTATTAGACAATCAATTAAAAATGCCAAACTGACTAACAACGAGGTCGAGTATGAGGCTATGATTGCAGGTCTCTAACTAGTTAAAAGCTTGGGAGAGGAAGTCATCGAAGCTAAATGCGACTCCCTACTGGTAGTTAATCAGGTAAACAGAACCTTCGAGGTTTCGAGAAGACAGGATGCAAAGGTACTTGGACAAATTACATGTCACCTTGCACCATTTCAAATAGTGGACTCTACAGCATGTACCTCGAGAACAGAATACTGAGGCCGATGCACTTGCCAACTTAGGGTCATTGGTCGACGAAGATGAGATCAGCTCGGGGATTGTTGTCCAACTCTTAAGATCTATAATCGAAGAAGGGCATGCTGACGAAAATTTGACAAGCTTAACATGGGATTGGAGAAACAAATACGTCAAAAACTTGAAGAACGGGAAGTTACCATCGTATCCCAAAGAATCGAGGACCTTACGAACTAAAGTCGCTCGATTTACATTAGACGAAGGCAGAACATTATACAGGAGGACGTTCGACGGTCCATTGGCGGTATGCCTGGGATTAGGAGATACGGACTATGTTTTGCAAGAAATCCACGAAGGCACTTGCGGAAACCATTCTGGCATCGAGTCACCGGTTCGAAGGGTCATCAGAGCAGGATACTATTGGGATAGCATGGAGAAAGAATCTAAGGATACGGTTTGAAGATGCGACAAATGTTAAAGGTTTGCACCAATGATTTACAAGCCCGGTGAACAGCTTCACTCGGTCCTATTCCCGTGGCCTTTCATGAAATGGGAAATGGACATCGTCGGTCCTCTACCATCGGCCCAGGTAAAGCTAAATTCATATTTTTTATGACTGACTATTTCTTTAAATGAGTTGAAGCACATGCCTTTGAAAAAGTTAGAGAAAAAGATGTGATCGACGTCATATGGGATCACATTGCATGTCGATTCGGGATACCTGAAATAGTGTGTGATAATGGCAAACAATGCATCGGTAGTAAAGTAATGAAATTCCTTGAGTATCATAAAATAAATAGGATACTATTGACGCCATATCACCCTAGTGGAAACGGACAGGCCGAATCAACGAATAAAACTATCATCCAAAACTTGAAGAAAAGGCTAAACGAAGCCAAGGGGAAGTGGAGAGAAAAATTTCCCGAGGTTCTATGGGCGTATCGGATGACATCAAAGTTCAGTACGGAGCAACTCCGTTCTCGTTAGTATATGGATCCGAAGCCTTAATACATGTCGAAGTCGGGGAGCCCAGCTCCAGGTTTTGACATGCAACGGAAGAATCCAACCACGAGGCAATGAGTACCGGTCTCGAATTGTTAGATGAAAGACGAGAAGCGACGCTCGTTTGAATGGCCGCACAAAAGAAACGAATCGAGAGGTATTGCAACAGAAGAACCAATCTTTGACACTTCAAAGTCGGGGACTTGGTCTTAAGGAAAATCACCAACAATACTCGAGACCCTAATGAAGGGAAACTCGGTCCTAACTGGGAAGGACCCTATCAAATCCTCGACATAGTCGGGAAAGGATCTTACAATCTTGGAACAATGGACGGCGAGCCATTGTCGAATAACTGGAACATATCACTCCTCAAGCGATACTATTGCTAAGGTATGGTTTCTCCTTTTTTATTTACTTAAATATTCGAAACTAACTTATTGCAGGTATCCGGTCCAAGAAATCGAGACCTCAGGTTTTAAAGTACGTGTTGCACTCTTTTTCCTTTAGACCGGTTTTTATCCCAAATGGGTTTTTCCGGCAAGGTTTTTAACGAGGCAACAACTATGTGCTACATGAGGATAATTCAACAGTATCCAAGGTTTCTTTGCAATCAATCTCGAATACTGGGGGCCATCACCCTGGGATGTTATGTAAATGGGTCCCGATAGGAAGAATTTTGTAATGGGCCAAACGGTCGAATGAACCGTTCCCGTATAGATTAGCTGAGTCCCGAAAACAAAACATGTACGCATGTATGAATAATACAAAGAAGCACTCTCTTTTCTCAAACATCTCGTGTTTGAAGTAGAATTTCTATTATACGAGTCATGTACTTACGATTCTGATCTATTGTGCAAAACTAACACTTGTGAAAAATAGCTCAACGGCCAAGTACAAGCATACCTTGAACGTTCGGGGACTACCTGCTCGAGCTATCTAAGTTAAAAAATATAAGACCTCAAAAGAGGCACCCCTCGATATATAGGCCAAGGCCATCACACTCGGGGACAAACATTTCGAACAAGTTCGAAATGTTATCGGGAAACAAGTCCAAAAGACATACCCGAAAGCTACGGCCAAAATAATGCGGGTCAGAGACGTCCGACTTACGCCATAAACTAAAGGCCTTCAAATACTTTGAAAATCTATTAAATAAGGCTACCCTCGTCAAACAAATAAAAAGGGCTTCGATAAAACCAGTCCTTAATTAGTTTAAAGACTTCGATAATATCAGCCTTCGAAAAAACCTCAAGAGGTATCAAATTATCTTAACACAATCGAGTTAAGAAAAAATTGGGTTCCGATCGTTGGACCCTCAAAAAACCCTGGGTACAAAAAACACATGATAAGACATAAAGAAATTTTCACTAAGTCTTTTAGGCAAATAGGGGAAAATTATAGCCATTTTTAGCGGCCGAATTGGACCAACTTAAAGAGCCTAAGGGCCGGCCTAAAAGAGCCTAAGGGTCGATTTAAAGAGCCTAAGGGACAATATAAAAGAGCCTAAGGGCCAATACTGTTAGAGTTTGAGGCCTAGACCTCACTCGATTCGAACCCAAGGGTTCAGTTATTCCGAGCAAAAATAAATATTAACAACAGATTCACCTAAAGGGTGTATCGGTGAGCTCGAGATACTTAATGACCATATGGTGAAAACCTAAGGGTTCACTTCATCCTAAAACAAAGATTCATTCAAACTTGTTTATTAAGGATAACTCGTCGGTCAGTTGGATCAAGCCACACCCGAGATAAGGTCTCGAATGTGCTTCAAAGTTGGGGACTTGACCTCGTAAAAACGAAAAGCCTAAGGATTTATTGTAATCAGGAGTTGAACTAAAGTAATGATAACTTTTCAACAAAGGCAAATAGACATACAAAGGCATGAAATAAAAACTTATGAAGTTATCAAAGGGAAATTTTTCATATAAAAAAATATATGTACAAAGGGCCAGTCAGAGCCTTACAAGAGAAAAAATAAAAAGAAGTTACAATCCAATTTTTATCGGGGCTAGCCCCCTCAAGACCAGCTTCTCCGAGGGAATCTTCTTCAGCAACCTCACCTCCGTCTCATCCACTTCTGAAGTCGCCATCATCATCATCATCATCGGAAGGGACGAGCTGCCTGACTTTGGTCTCGAACTCTTTTTCCCGAGCAATCTCCTCATAGAGGTCAAAACCTCGAGCATGAATTTCCTTGAGGGTTTCCCTCCAGTATTGGCACTTCGCCAGCTCACTGAGCCACTGCTCCCGATTGGAAGCCTCCCTCAGCTGAGATTGGACGGCTACGGCATTGGCCCGGTACATGGCTATGGATTTGTCTGCCTTGGCCTTAGTCTTTTTAATATCAGCCTTGGCCTCGCCGAGCCTGGCTTCGAGCTCTTCGACCCTTTTGGCCTGAGCAGATGCTTTTTCTATAAGGTCTTGGAGTTTGGCCTCCACCGAAGATAACTTGTCCAAAGTTGCTTCCTTTTCAACAGCAAGGCAGTACATCCTAGCTTTCCACAGATACAGTGGGTCTTAACCTGATCGACCTCCGCCCAAAGCAGACCGATCTTCTCCACCTTCTGCTGCAGCTGAGACATTAAAGTGTTAGCTTCCACAGTGGAGTCGATTCCATACTGAATCAAAAGAGCGGTTACCTGCTTGTCCAACTCGGTCTCGTCTTCATAAGCCTTGGCAAGGTCCACTTGAAGGTCCTTTATGACCTCGTCCTTTTGGCCACAAAGAATCTTCAGATCATTCATCTCTTCTGAGGCCCTTCGGAGATCAGCTTCGCACTGACTAAGGTCAGCTCGAAATTTTGCAGAAGCCTATACGAAGAAGAAGAACACAAGTTAAAAAGAATAACCTTGGAAAAAAGGTAAAGATGAATAACCAAAAATCAACAAGCACTTACCTTGGAAAAAAGACGTTGAGCTTCCGCCATGAGGATCCAAGCGTCAATGATATCTGAGGCATCATCGCCCCGCACAAAGCAATCCCGAAAAGGATCGCCAGCGCTAGAGAAGACCGGCATTTCACCTATTGTCATGGCCCCGAGCGAATCTCTCAGAGCACTCTGTCCGATCCTCTTGATTTCAGAACCGGCCCCGCTAGGTGTAGAAGTTGATGATCGAGACACCGTCTCAGCCTTAGGATACTTGGGGTTCACCCCCGAACTCTTATTCGAAGCCTCATCGATGTGAGGCTTGGTTGTTACAGGTGGCAGCTCGCAATGCAAAGCGACCTCGGTAGCCTTTCTGGGGCGAGCTATTAACGTTGAGGTTCCTTCTTCTTCCTCCTCGTCCTGGTCCCTCAACGTTTTGACCGCGTTCATCGAGAGTCTGACTGTTTTTCTCCTTACCCTTCGAGATTTGGGTTTGGAGACCTCGGATTGCGAGGGATTTTCCCTTTTCTTGTCCTTTTCCGATCTTGAAATCGGGGACGTAGCTTCGATGAGGCCTACATAAAAAGAAGATTAGTAATGGAGAAAATGGATAATTACTACGGAATGCGTAAAGAGAGACCTTACCATGGTTCTTGGCTCCCACTTGCCTTTATCCATATCCCTCACACTCGTTCAGCACGAGTCGAAGTTGAGGCAAGCTTGTGGATCCAGTCTTCGTAATCGAGCACCGCCTCGGGCATCCAAGGGTCGGATGCATGATTAAAGGGAGATTTTATACAATATCGAAAGATACACGGAATCAAAAGAACAAAAATTCACTTACGTTTAGCTTTCCACTCCTCGGGAAACGACATCTTTTGTTTTGGTATTATATCACATGTCCTCAACCGTATGAATCGACTCATCCAGCCTCGATCTTTATCCTCGTCGATATTCAAGAATAGGGCTTTGGTTGCTCAGTAGTTGAGTCTAATTAGCCCTCTATAGAGTCGAGTCTTGTACAATCGGATAAGGTGGTCTAGTGTGAATTCCAACCCTCGGGCCTCGTTGGAGTAGAATCACAACATGATCACTATGCGCCAAAGTGAGGGGTGGAGGGTACCGAGGGTAACCTTGTACCTCTTGCAGAAGTCAAAAATCACAGGGACGGGACCCAATGTGAAGGGGTAAGTGTAAACACTCAAGAAGCCCTTCACATGTATGGTGATGCTCTCTTCAGGCGTAGTAATACGCACCACCGCCTATGTACCCCATCTATAGTCCTTTTTCATGGCATCGACATGGCCCTCGTTAATCGAACCCATGTTTGTATCATCCCGGCACCGATGAGGGGTTATCAACTTTAAAATCAGTTCTAAAGACACAGGGGCCAGGTACGTATTCATGGATGGCCGATTCTACCTGCTGTCACGACCCCAAATCCTAACATGCCACAATGGCGCCTATCGTGGAACTAGGCTAGCCAACCATCACATTACTATGCTTTTGTTCAATTTTAACAGTTCACAATATAATAATAAGCAAGCAACCATAGCATAAATAATGAAAATAATGTCTTAGTGTTCCCATATTAGCCTAAACAACCTCCCAAGAACTGGAGTCAATAGTCATGAGCATCTAAGAATAAATAAACCTAACTCTGCTAAAACTATAATATATGTCTCTGAATCAAATGCTAAAACTAAATAAGGAAGGGAAATGGAGAAGTTGTGGACGCTGGACAGCTACCTCGAAATCCCGTAATTGCTGCTACCAAACTGCGTCAGCTACTGCTGCGAACTAGTATCTGGATATGTGCACAGAGGCACAGGGAGTCTTTATGAGTACGCCAACTCAGTAGTAATGAAAAGAAATCACAGTCTGAGAAATATAAACACACAGTACAGATACACCATTCACAACGACCAGTAAAACACCAAGTCACCACGTAGTATTCATAAATTATAAATTCGAAATCAGTTCTCAAAAATCCCTTGAAAACAGTACAACATCAGTGTCTCTCAGTAAAATCCTCAGTAAACCAGTTCGAAAACGAAGTAAATCATAGTTTGAAAACATAGTAAAATCATCATAAAAGTTCCCCTCGGGCCCAAATCATTTCTCATAACAGATGCCCTCAGGCATTCCCTCAATCACTCGGTATCAATTATCACTCAGTATCAATCATCACTCAGTATCAGCCCCGCGGGCAATCCTCATCACTCAATCGGTACCGGTGCTCGCTGGGGGTGTGTTACAAACTCCGGAGGGGCTCCTACAGCCCAAGCGCAATAATAACATAAGGCCTGGAAGCCTTCTAATCTCTCTCATGAGTCCTAGAAGCCTCCTCACATCACTCAAAAGGCCTGGAAGCCTCCTCACGTCACTCATAAGGCCTGGAAGCCTCCTCACATCACTCATAAGGTCTGGAAGCCTCCTCACATCACTCAGTCAGACACTTTCAATTGGCCCTTAGGCCATAAACAAGCCGGGTTCTCGACCCAAAACAGTGTTTCATTTTCTAATAAATAGTATCAAAATACTCTTAGTGTCAAAACAATTTATCAGGAAAAGACTGAGTGTAATTCACAACATATCAAGTGAGGAAACGCAGTAAAATAGTCCCCCAAGGGGTAAACGGATCGGCACTAGGCCCCAAACACGGCTTACAGCCCAAATCATATCATAATACATAAATACTTATTAAACATAAGCTTAGAAATCGGTTTAGCAACTCAATGGTCGCCTAAATACGGAAGATATTTCCAAATTTTCAATCTTTCCAATTCAAACCCCGTGAAAGGGTGCATAGTCCGGGGTTTCATACCCTCATGACGGATTTCAAGATATTACTTACCTCAAAACTAGCTTGGAATTATTCTGCAACACGTTTGCCTCTCGAATCAACCTCCGAAGGCTCCAAATCTACCAAGTTCAGATTTTTATCATCAATATATGCTTAAGGAATAAATCCCAATCGAAAGATATCAATTTTACTCAAAAATCCGAAACCGGGCAAAACGCGACCCCCGGGCCCGCATCCCGAAACTCAGAAATTTTTACAGAAAAGTGTTCTTCATTTTCTTACGATTTCGTACATATAAGGAACACCAAAATCAGAGTCCGTTTGACCCCTCAAATCGACCCTTGAAGGTCTCATAATCTCATGCCCCAAAATCCTATTTTTCTACTGTTTTTCATGAATTAAAGGCTGAGATTATGGTCTTTAATCACCCATAAACGAGTTTTTATAATCAAATTACTTACCTCTGTGATACCCACTGATTTTCTCCTTCAAAATTCGTCCAAAAAGCTCCTTGCCCGTACACAAATGGTGAAATAAGGGTTTAAGTCGCGAAGGGTTTAATTTAAATATGCCCAGTGATTTCTTCACCGCGATCGCGGACTTCCTGTTGCGATCGCGGACTTCCTGTTGCGATCGCGGAGCACAAAATCCCACTGCCTCTCTTTTACTCTACGCGATCGCGGAGTAGACCATGCGAACGCGAATCTTAGACTTCCACACCCACGCGATCGCATCATACCCCCACGCGGTCGCGATGACCAGTTCACCTCACCCCACACGCTTGACTGGCACCCTACGCGATCACGATCTAGGGCACGCGATCGCACTGCTTTACCCGATCGACCTCTGTGATCGCGGATACTCTTTTGCGATCGCAGAGAGTAAATTTTTCTCCCTCTACTCATGCACTACGCGATAACGGCTTTCCTCTCGCGATCGCAGAGAAAGAATCTCTGCTGCACAAAAACCAGAAACCAACAATGGTTTCAAGTCCGAATGAGACCGTTAACCACCCGAAATCAATCCCGAGCCCCTCGGGACCCCAACCAAACTTACCAACATATCTCATAACATCATTCAAACTTAGTTGCACTCTCAAAACACCAAAACTAACATTAAAACACCAAATTTACATCGGATTCAAGCCTAAGAACTTTGAAATTTCTAAAATTCACCAATGATGCCGAAACTATCCAAATCAACTCCGTTTGACCTAAAATTTTGTAGACAAGTCCAAAATGACATTACAAACTCGTTCCAACTGTCGAAATTACATTCCGACCCCGATAGCCTATTTTCCACTGCCGTCCGGAATCGCCAAAAACTAACCTTCACCAATTCAAGCCTAATTCTACACCGGACATCACAAAATTATTCTGAACACACTCCTAAGTTCCAAATCACCTAACGAAGCTATCCGAGACATAAAATCCTCATTCCGAGGTCGTTTACCAATAAGTCAACTCTTAGTTGATTTCCCCCATTTTAAGGCTATTTTTAAGGACTAAGTGTCTGAATTCTCATTTAACTATTCCGATTCCAAGCCTATCAACTCTAACACATTAATAACAGAATAACCCATCTATAGCAAGTCGATAGCAACAATTATGATGAAGGTTTTACGTAACGACGGACCGGGTCGTTACACCTGCATTTTATCGCTGGCTGGCCGGGAGGAGGAAGATGGAGCTTTCTTCTTATGTGATACAATTTTAGAGGTCTCCGCCATTTACGTATGTGAGGGGAGTAAAAAGAAGGTGTAGAACTGGAGGCTCTGGTGGAAACAACGATGGTTCAATGAGCGGTGATGAGAGGAAAGCAAGAAGAATTGGGAACTCAAGAGTTTATGATAAAAGCAAAGTAAAGTTTAAATCTACTAAAGAGATGGTATTTATAGGTTTAAAATGGTGGTTCGGTGCCACTAGTGGTCGACCAACGACTGACATGCATTGCTAGTTTTTTGGAACCGAACCGACAGGACGTTTCAGTCACATCCATCGCTTATGTCATGGAGACGACGTCATGGTCGAGGTATCAAAGAATTGAGGCTCAAATCATTTTTTATCATTTCATTCTAAGAAACACGGGGACTATATGTATACGGTAAAAATTGAGGATACTAGATTTTACATCGTTGAATGAAGTAAGTTCAGGATCAAAGAATATGAAGACTAAGGGATCGAGATCAGGCTAAATCGACACTGCAGTAATAGAATCACGAGATATCCGCAATCGACCACCAATCTCAGCGAGAATCTCGGAATTGCCGGAACCATTAACGGATATTAATATCAATCATGTATTCTACTTCCAAAAATTAGAGTTATACCTTATTTAGGATTCCTCTACTATATAAAGAGGAACCCTATTCACTTGTAATAGATCATTATCATCATCATACACGAATTATCATTTTACGCTACTACTGCGAAATACAAAGCACTCTGCTCTTTTACTCGCTCTTAATTCTTTAGTGTTTTTATTGTCCATTCAGTCCTTATTGTTCATATTACTCTTGTTGTTCTTACTGTTCTTGGCGCTTGATCTCGAGCCTAATCCACATCGGGGTCGATAACTTGCAATTACACTGGTTTGATTCACTTTAATCGTTTAATTCCTTTACTTATTTAGCTATTTACCAATTGGCATTGAACCAGATCACGTATCCTTAAAACCACATTACAAGTTTAATTATTACTCGTATTTCGAGGTAAACAACAAAGTAACAAACTCTCTAAAGGATAGACATTAACCTAGAATACAACTCTATTTATAACACTCCCCCTTGAATGTCTATTCAACAAGTAATGTGTCTCCTTAAAACCTTAACTAAGATAAAATCCAGTTGGAAAAATTCTAGTGAAGGAAAAAGAGTACATGTTTAGACATACGCCTTTTAGTTGCCTCGTAAAACATCTTGCAAGGAAAACCTAGTGGGACAAAACCTTGTAAGGAAAAAAGAGTACAACGTGTATTAACTCCCCCTGATGAGAGCATTGTACACTAGCTTCTTGAAGGTTGACGTCGGTAGAGACTTTGAGAAGAAATCAGCCACATTATCACTTGAACGAATCTGGTGCACATTGATATCACCATTCTTTTGAAGAGCATGTGTGGAAAATAACTTTGGTGAAATGTGCTTTGTTTTATCTCCTTTTATGAATCTTCCATTCAATTGGGCTATGCATGTTGCATTATCTTCGCACAAAATCGTGGGTAGTTTGTCACACTTCATCCCACATTTTCTCGAATAAGACGTATTATAAATCTTAACCACACATATTCTCGACTTGCTTCATGAATAGCAATTATCTCAGCATGATTAGAAGAAGTAATCACGATTGATTACTTGGTCGATCGCCAAGATATGGCAGTGCCTCCACGTGTAACCACATAGCATGTTTGAGATCGAGCCATGTGTGGGTGAGAAAAATACTCGGCATCGGCATAACCAACAAGATCGGGGCTTCAATTATTATCATAAATGAGCCCATATTGGTGGTTCCTTTTAGATACCGCAATATGTGTTTGATTCCATTCCATTGTCTCCTTGTAAAAGTAGAGCTATATCTTGCTAAGACATTAACTGAAAAAGTTATGCCATGTCTTGTAGTATTAGCAAGGTATATTAGTGAACCAATTGCACTAAGATATGGTACTTCAGAACCAAGAAGCTCTTCATTCTTTTCTTGAGGTCGGAACAGATCCTTATTCACATCAAGTGATCGAACAACCATCGGAGTACTTAATGGATGTGTTCCATCCATGTAAAACCATTTTAATACCTTTCCTATGTAGGCAGATTGATGGACACAATCATGTTTTCCAAATGTTCAATTTGCAAACCGAGACATAATTTTGTCTTTCTAAGATCCTTCATCTCAAGTTCTATAGAAGTTCCAAGAACGTTTATGTCCTCGACATAGACGGCAAGTACTACAAACTCCGTAGTTGTTTTCTTTTTAAAAACACATGGACAAATGGTGTCATTTACGAAACCTTCTTTTAATAAATACTCACTAAGGATGTTATACTACATTTGTCCTGATTCCTTTAGTCCATACAAAGACCTTTGCAATTTGATTAAAAATATTTCCTCGGACTTTAAATTATGTGTGTCGGGCATTTTAAATCCTTCAGGAATATCCATGTATATCTCATTATTAAGTGATCCATAAAGATAGGTTGTAATCACATCCATTAAATGCATGTCAAGCTTTTCATGGACAGCAAAACTAATGAGATAACGAAATGTTATTGCATCCATAACAAGTGAATATGTCTCTTCATACTCAACACTAGGACTTTGTGAGGCGTGTCTTATATCTTTGTACCTCATTTTTCTTATTTCTCTTGCGCACAAAGACCAATTTATAGCCAACAGGCTTAACACCATTAGGTGTTTGGACTAGAGGCCCAAAAACTTCACGTTTCACTAGTGAATCCAACTCGGATTGGATTGCTTCTTGCCATTTTGATCAATTACGTCTTTGTCGACATTCTCCAACAGATTGAGGTTCAAGATTCTCACTATCTTGCATAATGCTTGATGCAACATTGTATGCAAAGACATAATTCACCAATATATCTGATGGATTCAAATTCGTATCAATATCGATTGGGTTTATTGATAGTTCAGTATTTTATTGATGCTTAGGTTCAGTGATTTCCTCATGAATCTAAGGATTGGTTAAATCGTGGATTTCTTCATGAGACTCATTTATATTGTTATATTGGTCATCTATTTTTATTTTTCTAGGATTTAGATCCTTATAACCCAATGGTCTGCCACGATTTAGGCGTGCCTTTGACTCATTAGCTATGACACTTGAAGATTTTTCAATAGGGACATCAATACGGATTGGAACATTCTCTGCAGGGATATGTAATTTTGCTATCCTTTTCAAATTCGTAAGTGCGTCTGGAATTTGTTTTAACTATTTTTTGTAAATGAATAATCTTTTGCACATCTTTTTCACAAATAGAGGCATGTTGATCAAGATACAAAATTTCTCGTTTGGTTTCACCATTCCCCCCTCCCTAATTTTGGAAAAAATATCTCATCAAATCGACAATATGCAAATCGAGCAGTAAATAAATCACCCGTTAATGTTTGGAGGTATCGAATAATAGAGGACACTTTAAACCCAACATGTATTCCTAACCTTTTTGGGGACCCATCTTGGTGCGACATGGATGTGCTACATGAACATATACTACGCACCCAAAAAATTTTAAATGGGATATATTAGGTTCATGACCCAAAACTAATTGCATTAAGAATATTTATAATAATTTATCGGTCATAGATGACCTAGATTTGTTGCATCAAAATGGCATGACCCCAAACAGAAGTGGGCATGTCATGATCCCAATTTCCCATCTTAGGAAGCCATGATGGTACCTAGCATCTTAGAGTAGGTAAGCCTAACACATACTGATTATTAATGAAATTTAACTAACTTAACTACAATACATTAAATAATAACTGAAACAACATAGCCGAACCAACATCGGTATCATATAAATCTCAAAACCGGTAGTACAAGTCATAAACTTCCCTAAGAGTAACTAGGAATGCAAGTACATCATTGTACCGAAATAATAGTAAACAGTGAAAATAAAAGACAATAGAAGGTGACTCCGGGGCTTGTGATCGTCGAGCAGGTATATCTTGAAGTCTCCAACCGCGCAAGCATAAGTCTCAAAACCAACTCGATCGGAAGTACCTGGATCTGCACAAAAATATGCAAAAGCGTAGAGTAGTGACAATGCCAGGTCAAGACACCTGCCATACATGTAAACCTGTGTAGGATATAACATAAAGTTGATAATGAAAAGAACATCAATGTAAGACCAACGACGAAAAGATCACAAATTCAAAACCAATAGTGAAAATAATAGAAGCACAAATAGCAACAAGAAATAACCAGCTAATAACACAACAACATAGTTAGAATATAGATGAAATACGAATGAACTCAAGTAAGGAAAACCGATGACAACTCAATTAGTCAAATCATTCCTAATGCACGAATTACAACAAGAATTACTCGAGGTACCACTCCTCGTAATCAAAAAAATAATGAGTCACAACTTCCAAATCTTACATGTATGGCAACTCGTGCCCACAATAGCAATCAAATTCGCATGGCAAAGTCCTCGTGCTACCATGTACATCGCATTCATATCAATATCAACTAAGATGATCGAGGGATAAATTTAAACACAATAAAATACAATTTCAAACTTGAATGAAGTAAAGCGTCAAATGAGATATTAAGTTTATTTAAGAATTCAAATAAAGTAAAATAAGGAGAGGTGACACAAATAGGGTATCCGATGAGCTTAGTTTAGAAAACTAATGAGGTGAAGTAAAAATATCGTATATAAACAAAGTAGAACACCAGTTAAGTTTAACGAGTTAAAGATAGAATTTGTAAATATAAATATGGTAATAATTTTTAAGTAAAGTACACAACATTAAGGTGATGAGTAAAATTTGAGGATCCAATTAAAGTGAAAATGTGATAATCATTTGAAATAGTAAAGCGTCGAGTGAGATACAGAGTTTCATTTTGAAAGACACACAAGTGAAACACCTTAAGAATTCTTTCATTTAAAACCGCTAAATTACCAACAACTCAATCAGATATGAAATAACGACCCCATGCACCTAGATTCACCTTGACAATCAATATTATCAAAAAATAATATAGGCATAAATTGTCATGTTCAAGCAACACAACAAATCACGTAGAATGCATGATTCATACAAGAAGTCAATATCGTTTCATTGCTAGAATACTGACAGTTGACCAAATATGATCCAAATATAAGTGATATGATTTAAGAAGCAACAATAATTGTTCATCCGATAAACCGCTTCAACATAAAATGTACCATGAGGATCAGAACTGAAAATAACTTTACTATCACAACCATTACAAAATATAAATTTGTTGCGGCGTGCAACCCGATCCCGCCTATATCATATCATCTGTCTTTATCGCTCCAATATCATATCTTTACTCATCATTTCAATACTATTGCGGTGTGCAACTCGTTCCCCAATAATATGAACTAAGAAAACAAACTACAACCAACTACGACGTATAAAAAATTAACGCAATAACGAAGCTACACAAGGAAGTCACAACGGATGAAAAAGTTACACGATAACTCAGAAAATCAAATAGCAAGAAATGACAATTCATGAACCAAGACACAATTTTCGAGAATCAATTAACAATGAAGGCATGTATTTAACAAGTAATTGCAATTAACAATTAGAACATATAAGGGTGAATCTGACAATAAAAGATAGAACGTGTACTAACAACTTCAAGTAAAGCACGTAGGAGCAAAAACGATATAACATGAAACGATAACTTCAATTAAATGCATGAAAGAAACCTAATAGTCTAAACTGGTCAAATACCACATATAAGCCTATGTATACACTCGTCACCTTGTGTACACGTCTTCCACATAATTCAAATAGTATCATCAATCCAAAACCTAATGGTAGTTTCCTCCACATAAAGTTTGACAAGATACTTACCTCAATTTACAATTTTACCTTTCCTTTACAAATTGTCCAAATCAATACTCAAATTAGCTTTTCCTTTACAAATTTACCTTTGCTCGGCTCAAGTCTAACCAAAAGCGGCTTAATAACATCAAACAATGCAAGAGAAAACCATTTCAATTAATAAAGCTATGATTTTATACAAGTTTCCAAAAGTTAACCCCAATCCCACCTAGTGAAAACATGGGTCCAAAGATAGGTCTTGACTACCCATAACCACACGAGTCCATATATTTGTTTTGTTTTCAAATCCGAGTCCAATTCGACTCTCAAATATCAATGTAACGACCCGACCAGTCGTTTTGTGAATTAAAGTCCTGTTCTACAGCATAAGGTTATGAACAACTTTGTATTATGTGTTATGACTTGCGTATGTGGCCGAGTTCAGTTATCGGGTGATTCAAAGTAAATTTGGAAGAAGGATTCTAATTTTTGAAGCTTAAAATGTAAGAGTTGACCGGAATTTGACTTTTGTGTAAATGACTTTGGTATGGGGTTTTGATGATTCCAACAGCCTCATATGGTGATTTTGGACTTAGGCGCGCGTTCAAAATTGGATTTGGAGGTCCGTAGGGTAATTTGAAATATTTCGGCGAATTTTGGAAAAGTTAAAGTTTGGAAGGTTGAGAGGTTTGACTTTGGTGATATCTGGGTCGGAATGCGATTCCGAGAGTTGGAACATCTCTATTATGTCATTTGGGACTTTGCAAAATTTGACGTCATTCTGGGTTGTTTTGATAGGGTTCGGCGCGAGTTTTAGAAGTTAGAAGATTTGAAAGTTCATACGTTTGATTCATGGTGCGATACATAGTTTCGACGTTGTTTGATGTGATTTGAGACCTAGAGCAAGTCCATGTTAGGTTATGGAACTTTTTGGTGTGTTTAGACGGGGTCTCGTGGCCTCGGGTGTGTTTCGGATGGGCTACGAGCCATTTCTTCAGGTTTTGAGCTGCTGGTTTCTGGTGTCTCATAACCTTCTTCGTGAACGCGAAGTGTCAGTCATGACCGCGTATTGTACTGTTGACCTGTCATATTTTCCTTCATCGTGTTTGCATTGTAAGGTTCGCGATTGCGAACTTGTGAATTCTTCTACACTGCGTTCGCATTTGATCTTCCGTGTTTGCGTAGTGGTAGCCTTGCTGAGCCCCACTTTGTTCTTCACGTTAACGTCTTTGGGCACGTGATCGCGTAAGTTTAGTTCACTATTATCTGCGTCCACATCTCTTTGTTCGCGTTCGCGTAGGGTCGTTCTGGGTAGCCTTCTTATTTTTTCTTTGCGATCCCGAGGGATTTTCTGCGATCGCGATGCATAAACACCTGGGCAGAATATATAGTTATCTATTCGGAGGGTTAGAATTTTTGGAGTTCTAAGAGCTTGGTTTTGAGAAATTCTTTGTGGGTATTTCAAGAAAATCAATTGGCTAAGTGTTCTTCACCTAGAATTTTTTATATTCCATAATTTTATCTATATTTTTATCATTAAATTAATGTTTTGAGTTGAGAAAATGGGGATTTTTGAAGAAAACTTTCAAAGTGTAAAATGATGATTGGAGGGACGAATTGGTAATGGAATTTGATAATTTTAGTATGGTTGAAATCGTATCGGAATGGGTGTTCGGGTTTTATGAAATTTGTCGGGTTTCGAGGTGCGGGCCGGGGGGTCGACTCTTGGGTTGATTTTTAGTATTTGATAGAGATTGAGACTTTATGATTCGGAATAGTTTCTTATGAGTTTTATTTATGCTTTGAAGTTATATTTGCTAGATTTGAGCCATCTGGAGGTCATTTAACTCGAGAAGTTCATTTTAGAGTGTCGGTCTATCTTCTTTTAGATAAATATATTACCTAACCTACTGGGGGGATGGGGGTGGGGGAATTATCCCCTTAGGATTTGAGTTTTTTATGCTAATTGTATCATGTAAAGTCCGTGTATGCGAGGTGACAAGTACGTGTGCGGGCTTATTTGTGAAAAAATTAACCTTTTAGGGCTCGGGTTCTTATGTTTATTAGATATGAAGTTGTTTTATTATGTTAAGTTTTGACATTTACTAGCTTCACCTCTACGTGTTTTATTTGGAATTAGTTGCTTTTGTTCCACTCTTATTGCCTATTTGACTCTTGTGTGCCTTAACTAAAGTTATTGCCTCTTTGATTGCCATGCTATCCTTTCCTAACTGCTTATCTTTATTTGAAATTATTATTATCTCTTCCGTAATTTTTTATCCTTAATTGAGTCCATGATTATCCTTTTTGTTGCTTATCCTTACTTGTAATTGTTGTGCCTTTTTCGTGAGTGCTAAATCCTAAATGAAGTTAGTTATCTTTATCATAGTTGCCTTATCCTTATTCGGAATCATCGACTCGTGATATATCCCATGTTGTTGAATTGCATTTATGTGGAGGTCATTGCTACACAATATCTCTTCCTTGTTGAACTATTGCTAGGTGGTATCATTATTTTCTATTGTATCTTTCCTTGTGAGTTTGTTTCCTCCGTTCTTTGAGTTCTGGAATTTTTGAGTTGATTTAGTTGCAGTAGTCTTGTGTTATTGTCATTGTTGATATTGTACTTGTTGTTGTGATGCACAAGGTTTCTCCCTTGCGGTTGTTATTGTGATGCACGGGGTTTCTGCCGTGCGGATGTTATGGTGTTGCATGAGGTTTCTGCCGTGCTATGTTTACTATTGATATTTGCACATGCGGTGTGACAAGGCGGGCCAAATATGTGGGTTGTGCATGTGGGAAACAAGGTGGGAACATTATTATGCATGTGTGGAGAGAAAAGGCGGGCATTTACTTTATTATCGCGCACGTGGCGAGACAAGGTGGGCTATGTCGGGGATTGATTGTGATGACTTGTGATGACTTGAGGGCATTGTTATTATTGTTATTTGTGTAGTGGTGTGCCCATCCTGTGTGAGTTATACCGTGTTCATTTTGTGGTGATCATTTCTCATGTGTCATTCATTGTTTCTATTCTTATTAGTTGGCCTGAACTGTGATAGAACACTGGTACACGCATACACGTTGTTAAGCACCCCTAACGATTCAAGAAAATGGATCCTGGTGTTAGTGATCATTTCTATATACCCTCGTCTATTTGCCTCTACGTGAGAAGGGTTCTATTGGCGTGTGCGTCGTCCGTGCAGCTATTGGTTGTAATGAGGGCACAAGATGCCAAGTGTTTAGGTTTCACAAATTGAAACCCGTGAATTATGAATATTTTTAGGTTCGGTACCTCATGGAGATTATTGGATAAAACCTGGTGTGAAAGTGGTTATTCTCATCTATGTCACGACCCAACTTTCCCTCCACGGGGTTTCGTGATGGCACCTAGTCTAGACGACTAGGTAAGCCTAAATATTACGTAAAACGAAAGTAAAACAAGTCAAAACAGAGAAAATGAAGTAAAATAATACTAATAAACCATGCCGCTCGGCCTTTATAGTTTACTTCGCCCAAAACCCGGAATATCTACAACGTCACAAGCTATACTCTATGGCTCAACATAGTGAAACTGGAAAATAAATGTATAATCCTGTCTGTGAACTATATCTATACTAGGATAAGAGAGGGACTCGGAAGGCTCTGCGGACGCTGCAGAAATACCTCTAAGCCTCCCAAGGACTGTTGATGCTGCTAATCTCGGTACTGCGTACGGGTACCTGGATCTGCACATGGGGAAAACATGCGCAGAAGGGCGTGAGTACTCCACTTTCGGTACCCAGTAAGTATCGAGCCTAACCCCAGTCAAGTAGTGACGAGGTCAGGTTGAGGCTCTACTGAGTTTATAAATAGACAGTTATAACCTAACAGTTGAAATAAGCAGCAATAATTTACGGAAGTTTAAAGTAAAAACTAGAAGAGAATGATGTAGATAGCTCTTAGCTCAGCACAGCATATAACGCAATAAATACTCGTGCAATGCAATACAGAGGAAAGATCTCAGGTCTCGGCCCGCAGTCCCAATGTAAATATGCAATGCAATGCAGTACAGGGGAAAGATCACAGGTCTCGGGCCGCAGTCCCGCTGTAAATATGCTATGAAATATATGGGAAACATCACAGGTCTCTGCCCGCAGTCCCACTGTAAATATGCTATGAAATACAGGGGAAAGATCACAGGTCCCGACCCGCAGTCCCACTGTAAATATGGTATGAAATACAAGGAAAAGATCACAGGTCTCGGCCCGCAGTCCCACTATAAATATGCTATGAAATACAGGGGAAAGATCACAGGTCTCGGCCCGCAGTCCCACTGTAAATATGCAATGCAAGAGGTATACCAGATGTAGCATAATTCAAAGTTTAGGAAAACCGTCGGCAAAAATAGAGTAAAATACTTCAACGATGTTCAAATAGTAGTAATGAGTGGAAAACCAAGTAAAATCGATTGGTAGGTTTAAATCTTAAGTTGCCACTCCGTCTAGTTCGGTAATAGTAATATTTGGAGTGAAAATGAGATATTCCATAGTAAGAACGATGGAAATTCGGTGAAAATAACCCATTCACGCACCCGTCACCTCACGTACACGGAGTTTTTATAGTAAAGATCATTTAAAATGCCTAAGGAAAATTCCCCAACACAAAGTTAGGCAAGACACTTACCTTGACTGCGCAACTCAACCAATTATCACGCTCTTGCCACGAGTATCCGACTTCGGGTGGCCCAAATCTATTCAATTCGATTGCATGATGTAAATATCATTTCAAGAAATCAAAATCAATAATAAATTCGGAACTAATACGCGAAATTAGCAATTTTGACCAAAACGCCCCCCGGGCCCATGTCTCAGAATCGGGTAAAAGTTATATTTTCCGGACACCCATTCACTCACGAACTCACTCGAACAAGAATCATCAAAATCCGATGTCAAAAGGTCCCTAAATTCTCATACTTTTGGTCGGGGGAGTTTCATCAAGTTTCCATGGATTTTCACCCATTTTTGCTAATTAAACCAAGGGAACGATGGGGATTAAAGGTCTAACAACGGATTAGGATTAGAAATTTTTCCTATGATCCTTCTCTTCAAATCCCACTGAAAATCGCCTATTCCCGAGCTCTCAAACGATTTTGGACTTATGAATTTCAAACCCTCGGATTTTGGATTAAACAACACAGGGATCTCGCACCTGCGGTACCGCACCTACGGAAAAAGCATCGCAAGTGCGGAAATAACTTAAGTCGCCTGGGGCCGCACCTGCGATAGGTTGGTCGCACCTGCGGTTCCGCACCTGCGAAATCCAGGTCGCACCTGCGACCCCTGGCCAATCTACACAAGATCGCACCTGCGACTGAGGCTCCGCTCCTACGAGCTCGTACCTGCGGAAAGGCCCTCGCAGGTGCGAAACACCAGAAGGGAAAACTGGTTCAGCAGCCTATAGGAGTTCCAATTTCCCGTTAAGCATCTGAAACAACCCCGAGGCCCCCGGGACCTCAACTAAACTTACCAACTGACCCAAATACCTTATTCAAACTTGGTCGGGCCTTGAAAACACGTCCCATAGCATCAAAATCATCAAATATGCATAGGTTCAAGCCTAAGAACTTAGGAAATTTCAAAAATTCACATTCGACGTTGAAACACGTCTAAACTCGTTCGAATGACCTCAAATTTTGCACACAGGTCATAAATGACATTACGGACCTGTTGTCGCTTTCAGAATTCCATTCCGAGTCTAATATCAAAATCTCACCTATCGGCCGAAATCGCCGAAATTCTAACTTTCGCCAATTCAAGCCTAAATCTACATCCGACCCCGAAAACATATTCCGAACACGCTCCTAACCCCGAAATCACTCAACAGAGCTAACGGAGTCGATCGGAATTCCATTCCGGATACGTCTTCACACAACTCTAGCTACGATCCAATTTTTAAAGTTAAAACTGACTTTAAAGGACTATATGTCCAAAATCACTCAGAATCTTGCCACTCAACGCTCCGACGAGTTCCATTAACATAATAAGACATGGGAGAAGCAGTTATTAGGGGATCGGGGCGCTAATTCTCAAACTGACCGACCGGGTCGTTACATTCTCCCCCTCTTAAGAATACCGTTCGTCCTCAAACGAGAATAGAAACATACCTGAAGCTGTGAATAGATGAGGGTAATGACTCCGCATGTCCTGCTCTGTCTCCCAAGTCGCCTCCTCGACCGGATGACCCCTCCCCTACACCTTGACTGAGGCAATATTCTTCGACCTGAGCTTTCTGACTTGCCTGTCCAATATAGCTACAGGCTCCTCAACATATGCTAAGTCCTTGTCCAATTGGACTGAGCTGAAATCCAAAATATGGGTCGGGTCCCCGTGATACTTTCAGAGCATGGAAACGCGGAATACCAGATGAACTCCTGCCAGATTGGGAGGCAAGGCCAGCTCATAAGCAACCTCCCCAACCCGCTGCAACACCTCAAAAGGTCCAATGAACCTCGGACTTAGCTTACCCTTCTTCCCGAATCTCATGACCCCCTTCATAGGCGATACCCGAAGCAAAACTCGATCACCAGTCATAAATGCCAAGTCACGAACTCTCCGGTCCGCATAACTCTTCTGCCTGGACTGAGCGGCACGAAGTCTCTCCTGAATCACCTTCACCTTTTCCAGGGCATCCTGCACCAAATCTGTACCCAACAATCTGGCCTCACCCGGCTCAAACCATCCCACTGGAGGTCTACACCACCTACCATACAAAGCCTCAAACGGCGCCATCTGAATGCTGGACTGGTAGCTGTTGTTATAGGCAAACTCTGCAAGAGGCAAGAATCGATCCCACGACCCTCCAAAATCCATCACACAGGCACGGAGCATATCCTCAAGAATCTGAATCGTGCGCTCGGACTGTCCATCTGTCTGGGGGTGAAATGCTGTATTGAGATGAATCTGGGTACCCAACTCACTATGCAAGGCTCTCCAGAAATGCGAGGTGAACTGAGGGCCTCGATCTGATATGATGGACATTGGCACGCCGTGCAACCGGACTATCTCCCGCATGTAGATCTGGGCCAACCTCTCAGAAGAATACGTAATCAATACCGGAAGGAAATGGGCTGACTTGGTCAACCGGTCCACAATCACCCAAATAGCATCATGCTTCCTCAAAGTCCGAGGAAGTCCAACCACGAAGTCCATGGTGATCCGCTCCCACTTCCACTCTAGAAGCCTCATCTGCTGAAGTAATCCTCCTTGTCTCTGATGCTCACATTTGACTTGCTGACAATTGAGGCATCTGGCTACGAACTCCACTATATCCTTTTTCATCCTCTGCCACCAATAGTGTTGTCTCAGATCCTGGTACATCTTCGCGGTACCGGGATGAATGGAATACCGCGAGCTATGGGCCTCCTCGAGAATCAACTCCCGAAGTCCATCCACATTGGGCACACAAATACGGCCCTGCATCCTCATCATACCATCATCACCTATGGTCATATCCATGACACCGCTCTGCTGAACTCTAACCTGAAGAGTCCGAAGGTCGGGATCATCATACTGGCGCTCCCGAATGCGGTCATAAAGAGAAGATCGAGCAACAACACACGCCAATACCCGGTGAGGCTCGGAAAGATCCAGTCTCACAAACTGACTGGCTAAGGACTGAACATCCAAGGCTAAGGGCCTCTCAGCTGCACGAAGATATGCCAAACTACCCAAACTCTCCGCACAACGGCTCAGGGCGTCGGCCACCACATTGGCCTTTCCCGGGCGGTATAACATAGTGATGTCATAATCCTTGAGTAACTCCAACCACCTTCGCTGGCGCAAATTGAGATTTTTCTGCTTGAAAATGTGTTGCAAACTCCGATGGCCCGTGAAGATCTCACCAAGAACCTCATATAAATAATGACGCCATATCTTCAGGGCGTGAACAATCGTTGCCAACTCGAGATCATGCACAGGGTAGTTTTTCTCACGCACCTTCAACTGTCTGGACGCATAGGCAAGCACCCTACCGTCCTGCATCAACACCGCTCCAAATCCAATCCTCGAAGCATCACAGTAGACTATATAGGACCCCGAACCGGTAGGTAATACTAACACTAGAGCTGTAGTCAGGGCTGTCTTGAGCTTCTAAAAGCTCTCCTCACACTCCTCGGTACAAATAAAAGGTGCACCCTTCTGGGTCAATCTAGTCATGGGTGCTGAAATGGATGAGAGTCCCTCCACAAAACGGCGATAATACCCAGCCAAACCGAGGAAACTGCGGATCTTGGTAGCTGAATACGGTCTGGGCCAACTCTACACCGCTTCCACCTTCTTCGGATCTACCTTTATCCCATCCGAAGATACCACATGGCCTAAGAATGCCACAGAACCAAGCCAAAATTCACACTTAGAGAATTTGGTATATAACTTCTTCTCTCTCAAGGTCTGAAGCACGATCCTCAAGTGCTGCTCATGGTCCTCCTGGGACCGAGAATATACCAAAATGTCATCAATGAACACGATGAAGAAAGTATCAAGATAAGGCCGGAACACGCTGTGCATCAGGTGCATAAAGGTTGTTGGGGCATTGGTCAGCCCGAATGACATAACAAGAAACTCATAGTGACCGTATCTGGTCCTAAAAGCAGTCTTCGGGATATCCGGCTCCCGAATCTTCAAGATGATAACCCCATCGAAGATCAATCTTGGAGAACACCCTGGCACCCTGTAACTGGTCAAACAAATCATCAATGCAAGGCAATGGGTACCTGTTCTTCACTGTCACCCTATTTAGCTGTCGATAATCAATGCACATACGCATCGACCCATCCTTCTTCTTCACAAACAATACCGGAGCACCCCAAGGCGACACACTGGGCCTGATGAATTCCTTATCAAGCAATTCTTGTAACTGCTCCTTCAACTCCTTCAACTCAGGAGGGGCCATGTGATAGGGAGGAATATACATGGGGTGAGTGCCCGGCAACAAATCAATGTATCTGTCGGGCGGCATACCCAGAAGATCAGCTGAAAAAATGTCAGGGTAGTCCCTCACAACTGGAACTGACTCAACTGTAGGGGTCTCAACACTCACATCTCTCACATAAGCCAAGTACGCATCACACCCCTTCCCAACCATCCGTTGGGCTTTTAGAAAAGAAATGACTCGACGTGGAGTATACTCTAAAGAACCTCTCCACTCTAACCTCGGTAGTCTTCGCATAGCCAGTGTCACGGTTTTGGCGTGACAATCAAGAATAGCATAATGAGGCGACAACCATTCCATGCCCAAGATAACATCAAAATCTACCATACTGAGTAATAATAAATCAGCCCTGGTCTCAAAACCACTAATAGAAATCAAACACGACCGATATATGCGGTCCACAACAAGAGAATCTCCCACAGGAGTAGAAACATATACGGTGAAACTCAAAGAATCCCGAGATATCCCCAAATGTGAGGCAAAGTAAGAAGACACATATGAATAAGTCGAACTTGGGTCAAATAATACCGATACATCCCTATGACAAACGGGGAAAATACATGTGATAACTGAATCTGAAGCAATGACCTCGGATCTGGCTGGAAGAGCATAATATCTGGCCTGGCCTCCCTCTCTAGGGCGACCTCGACCTCCCCGGCCACCCCGACCTCCGCCTCGAGCTGCCTGAGATGGTGGGGTAACAGCTGGGGCTGGAAGTATAGCTGGAGGACCTGGTGGGAGACGTGGAACTTGATAAGTCTCCGGTGGTGCACCCCTCCTAGCTCTGGGGCTATCCCTGACCTGGTGACGAGGGTCACCACACCCAAAACAACCACTCTGAGGGCGTGGCTGCTGTTGCTGACTCTAAACTTGCCTGCTGGACTGGACGGTGATAGCACCTCGAGCAGGAGGCACCTGAGATACTGGTGGTGTATAATAAGGCTCCCAAGATCTAGGAGGAGATGGAATACCATTAGTTGCTGGAAGAGATGAATGAACAGGGCGACTCACAAAGCCCCTACCATAGTGTGCTGCTGGTGCACGAGCTCCTGAAAAGTGACCAGTCTCTCGAGACCTCTTGGCCTCTCTCTCCTCTCTGTCCCGGGCCAACATACTCTCAATCCTCCGGGCAATACTCACTGCCTGCTGGTAAGTAATGTATGTCTCTAGCTCTCTGGCCATACTAGTCTGAATGCTGGGATGAAGCCCCTCAATGAAGCATCAAACTCTCTCTCTTACAATAGAAACCTAAGTTGGTGCATGGCGTGCCAAGTCACTGAAACGGACTGCATACTCCGACATAGTCATAGCAGCCTGGCGTAACTTCTCAAACTCTGCACGCCAAGCATCCCTGAGACTCTGAGGGACGAACCCAAGTAGAAACATCTCTGAAAACTGAGCCCAAGTAAGTGAGGCTGCCTCGTCTGGACTACTGAGCTCAAAAGCACGCCACCACTGGTAAGCTGCTCCCCTCAGCTGGAAAGCAGTGAATGAGACCCCACTCGTCTCCACGATACCCATAGTGCGGAGAATGCGATGACACTCCTCAAGAAAACCCAGAGCGTCATCTGAACCTAATCCGCTGAACTCAGGTGGGTGGTACTTCTTGTACCTCTCAAGACGAAGCTACTTAGACTCTGATGCAGCTGCTTTGGCCTCAAGTTGAACTGGAGCTGCTGGAGGCATAGGGATATACTCTGGAACCTGCCCCATATGAACCCTCTGCTCAGGAGTACGGGTTGCGGGAGTCTGTGCCCCTCCCCCGACCTGGGATATAGCTGGGGCTATCGGAAGTAATCCCGCCTGAGAAAGAGTACTGAAGCACTCAAGAACTGAGCTAAGGTCTCCTGGAGGGCTGGAGTAATAGCAGGAACCTCCGGTGCCCCTTCAACTGTAGTTGCTGGGGGATCATCTGCCTCTGCTCTAACCGGTGCTCGGGCTGCACCGCGTGCTCGTCCTTTGCCCCGACCTCTGCCTCTGGTGGCTCTAACTGGGGGCTCGGGTGCCTGGTCATCAATACGTCCGGTAAGAGTACAAACCATCTGTAAGCAAGAATAGAATAAAGTTTAAGGGTTTTGATGACAGTGACTAGCACGATAAGGAATTCCAAAAAGTATGACTTTTCTTAACAATTACATAGCACCTCGAAGATAGATACAGGCGTCTCCGCACCGATCCACGAGACTCTAATAAACCGCTTCTGACATTGTGACTCCTATGAACCTAGGCTCTGATACCAACTTGTCACGACCCAACTTTCCCTCCACGGGGTTTCGTGATGGCACCTAGTCTAGACGACTAGGTAAGCCTAAATATTACGTAAAACGAAAGTAAAACAAGTCAAAACAGAGAAAATAAAGTAAAATAATACTAATAAACCATGTCGCTCGGCCTTTACAGTTTACTTCGCCCAAAACCCGGAATATCTACAACGTCACAAGCTATACTCTATGGCTCAACATAGTGAAACTGGAAAATAAATGTATAATCCTGTCTGTGAACTATATCTATACTAGGATAAGAGAGGGACTCGGAAGGCTCTGCGGACGCTGCAGAAATACCTCTAAGTCTCCCAAGGACTGTTGTTGCTGCTAATCTCGGTACTGCGTACGGGTACCTGGATCTGCACATGGGGAAAACATGCGCAGAAGGGCGTGAGTACTCCACTTTCGGTACCCAGTAAGTGACGATCCTAACCCCAGTCAAGTAGTGATGAGGTCAGGTTGAGGCTCTACTAAGTTTATACATAGACAGTTATAACCTAACAGTTGAAATAAGCAGCAATAATTTACGGAAGTTTAAAGTAAAAACTAGAAGAGAATGATATAGATAGCTCTCAGCTCAGCACAGCATATAACGCAATAAATACTCGTGCAATGCAATACAGGGGAAAGATCTCAGGTCTCGGCCCGCAGTCCCAATGTAAATATGCAATGCAATGCAGTACATGGGAAAGATGACAGGTCTCGGCCCGCAGTCCCACTGTAAATATGCTATGAACTACAGGGGAAAGATCACAGGTATCGACCCGCAGTCTCACTGTAAATATGGTATGAAATACAGGGGAAAGATCACAGGTCTGGCCCGCAGTCCCACTGTAAATATGCAATGCAAGAGGTATACCGGATGTTGCATAATTCAAAGTTTAGGAACACCATCGGCAAAAACAGAGTAAAATACTTCAACGATGTTCAAATAGTAGTAATGAGTGGAAAATCAAGTAAAATCGGTTGGTAGGTTTAAATCTTAAGTTGTCACTCCGTCTAGTTCAGTAATAGTAATATTTGGAGTGAAAATGAGATATTCCATAGTAAGAACGATGGAAATTCGGTGAAAATAACCCATTCACGCACCCGTCACCTCACGTACACGGAGTTTTTATAGTAAAGATCATTTAAAATGCCTAAGGAAAATTCCCCAACACAAAGTTAGGCAAGACACTTACCTTGACTGCGCAACTCAACCAATTATCACGCTCTTGCCACGAGTATCCGACTTCGGGTAGCCCAAATCTATTCAATTCGATTGCATGATGTAAATATCATTTCAAGAAATCAAAATCAATAATAAATTCGGAACTAATACGCGAAATTAGCAATTTTGACCAAAACGCCCCCCGGGCCCATGTCTCAGAATCGGGTAAAAGTTATATTTTCCGGACACCCATTCACTCACGAACTCACTCGAACAAGAATCATCAAAATCCGATGTCAAAAGGTCCCTAAATTCTCATACTTTTGGTCGGGGGAGTTTCATCAAGTTTCCATGGATTTTCACCCATTTTTGCTAATATAACCAGGGAAAACGATGGGGATTAATGGTCTAACAATGGATTAGGATTAGAAAACGTTACCTAGGATCCTTCTTTTCGAATCCCCCTGAAAATCGCCTATTCCCGAGCTCTCAAACGGTGTTGGACTTATGAATTTCAAACCCTCGGATTTTGGATTAAACAACACAGGGATCTCGCACCTGCGGTCCCTTTCACCGCACCTGCGGAAAAAGCATCGCAGGTGTGGAAATCACTTAAGTCGCCTGGGGTCGCACCTGCGATAGGTTGGTCGCACCTGCGTAATCCAGGTCGCACCTGCAATCCCTGGCCAATCTACACAAGATCGCACCTGCGACTGAGGCTCTGCTCCTGCGAGCTCGCACATGCGGAAAGTCCCTCGCATGTGCGAAACACCAGAAGGGAAAACTGGTTCAGCAGCCTATAGGAGTTCCAATTTCCCGTTAAGCATCCGAAATAACCTGAGGCCCCCGGGACCTCAACCAAACTTACCAACTGACCCAAATACCTTATTCAAACTTGGTCGGGACTTGAAAACACGTCCCATAGCATCAAAATCATCAAATATGCATAGGTTCAAGCCTAAGAACTTAGGAAATTTCAAAAATTCACATTCGACGTCGAAACACGTCTAAACTCATCTGAATGACCTAAAATTTTGCACACAAGTCATAAATGACGCTACGCACCTGCTGTCGCTTTCGGAATTCCATTCCGAGTCTGATATCAAAATCTCACCTATCGGCCGAAATCGCCGAAATTCTAACTTTCGCCAATTCAAGACTAAATCTACATCCGACCCCGAAAACATATTCCAAACACGCTCCTAACCCCGAAATCACTCAACGGAGTCGACGAAATTCCATTCCAGATCCGTCTTCACACAGATCTAGCTACGATCCAATTTCTAAAGTTAAAACTGACCTTAAAGGACTATATGTCCAAAATCACTCCGAATCTTGACACTCAACGCTCCAAAGAGTTCCATTAACATCATAAGACATGGGAGAAGCAGTTATTAGGGGATCCGGGGCGCTAACTCTCAAAACGACCGACCGGGTCGTTACAATCTAGTTGCTACCTGTCTTTCCTTTAATATTTTTCACCAGATTTAAATTGTGTTCAACTTACTCTTCTGTGTTATTACTTGTGGTGTTTCAATGTTAATGGTACTTTATATTTCCTATGGTAAGTATTGTATCATTTGTCATTATGCGTAGTTTTGTTGTACTCTGTTAGTTCTCCACTTATACTTGCTCAGGTTATCTAGTCCAATAGGTGTCTTCACTATTCCTCGTCACGACACCACTGAGGTTAGTCTTGATACTTGTTAGGTACCGCCGTGGTGTACTTATACTATACTTCTGCACATTTTTGTGCAGATCCAGGTATATCGGAGTCAGTTGATCGCTTGTTAGTTGTGAGGATTTTGCTATGGAGACTCAAGGTAAACTTGTTGCTGCATTTGCAGGCTTCAGAGTCACCTTCTGATGTTGCATTTATATTGTTTTGCCCTTATTTCAAAACAGTTGTATTTGTAGGTCTCCTAGTAACTCAGCATAGCTTATGACTCATACTACCGGTTTTGGGGTTTGTAAATTTGTAAAGAGTTTTCTATTTTGAAACGTCAGATGTTGGTCAAATATTGTTGCTATTTCAGCTAATGTTAGGCTGACATACTCCCTAAGACTAGGTGCCATCACGACACCCAACATGGGGTAATTTGGGTCGTGACACTCAAATTTTTATATTTCAAAACTTTGACAAAAATCCCCAAATTTTTCTCTTTGATTCTCATAAATTTGATGTTAAATCTAATATATAATCATGAAATATAGTTGAAATTGATTAGAAACACATACCCTATAGTTTGGTATAAAAATCTCTTTACAAAATAGCTTCCTACCGAGTCTAGGGTTCAAAATATGATAAAATGAAGATAAGTCCCGAAATGAGAGTCTTAATACCAGCCTCAGATGTCGCATTGGCAATATGAGGTTCGAAAAAATGAAAACAACTCTGCTTAAGTCGCAAATGCGACTCAAGCCTCGCAAAAACGAGCACTAAGTCTTCGCAAAGGCGACAGGTTTTGTCGCAAATGCGGAAGTTGTCCTTCCTAGTAGCCATCACAAATGCGATGCAATTGTTCGCAAATGTGAACTCCCCTGTTCCCATCCCATCATCGCAAAAATGAGAAGGATCTTGCAAATGCGGATATCGCAAATGCGAGAACAGAGCACTAGAACCAGCTGAACTTCTACCAACTCCTTCGGAATGCGTCCAAAACTCATCTGAGCCCTCGGGGCTCTAAACCAAACATCCATACAAGTCTAAAAAAATTATACGAACTCGCTCGCGTGATCAAAATACCAAAATAACATCTAGGACCATGAATCGGATGTCAAAACCCATGAAAATCAGAATAAACTTTAAGAACTTCAAATTACAATCAACCGTCCGAATCACATCAAACCAAATCCAAATGACACCAAATTTTCCAGGCAAGTTTCAAATGATGAAACGGGCCTATTCCAAGTACTGCAACCAAAATTTGAACCTGATAGACTTAAATTCAAACCATGGTCAAACTTAAAAAAAATTCAAACCTTTAAATTGTCAACTTGCGCCAAATGGTGTTGAAACCTTCTAGAAATATCCAAATACAAATGCGGGCATACGCCCAAATCCAAAATCACTATCTAAACCTACCGGAACCATCAAAATTCTGATTCGAGGTCAAGTACATAAAAGTTAAACTTGGTCAACTCTTTCAACTTCAAGCTTCTAAAAATGAGAGTCATCCTTCAAAATCAATTCTGAACCGCTCAAAAACCAAAATCGACGATTCACGTAAGTCATAATACACTCCGTGAAGCTATCCGTGACTTCAAACCACTGAACTGAATGCAAATGCTCAAAAAAAATAGTCGGATCATTACAGAGCAACCTTATTTTCATGAGTAACGGTCATACTATCAATTGTAGATGTTTAATCAAAGATTCTGTAAGTCCATTTTGAGTGTGAACATGAGCTACAAGATATTCAACTTTTATCCCCATTAATAAGCAATAGTCATTAAATGCTTGGGATGAAAACTCAGCATCATTATCAAGTCGAATAGATTTAATTGGATTATCGGGAAATTATGTCCGTAATCAAATTATTTGTGCTATTAATTTTATAAATGCGAGGTTGCGAGAAGATAATAGGCACACATGAGACCATCTAGAAGGTGCATCTATTAAGACTATAAAATGTCTATATAACCCACTAGGTGGGTGAATAGGTCCACAAATGTTCCCTTGTATACATTCCAAAAATGCAGGAGACTCAATCCCAACTTTTGTTGGTGATGGTCTAATAATTAACTTGCCTTGATAACAAGAAGTGCAAGAAATTTTATTATTTAAAAGAATCTTTAAATTCTTTAATGGATGCCCATTTGAGTTTTTTATAATTTGTAATTGATCCAAGATGTCCCAATCGATCATGCCAAAGTACAAAAGTATTGGAATTAGTAATCTTTTTGTTTACGATAGAATGTGCCTCAATTGCACTCATTCTTGTCCAATACAGGTCACAAGACAAAGATGGGAACTTCTCAATAACCCTTTTCTGGATAGAGACATTCTTGGTAACAATGAGATATTCAAGATTATTCTCATCTATTGTTTCAATATAATATCCATTTCGGCGGATATATTTAAAACTCCGCAAGTTCCTCTTGGACTTGGAGGGGAACACTCCATTATCTATGATAAGTATTGTTCCCCTAGGCAGAAGTATAGTAGCTCTTCCAGAGCCTTCAATTAGATTACTACTACTAGAGATTGTAGTAACATCTGCCTTACACATACTTAAATGAGAGAAATATTTCTTATACTTAAATGAGAGAAATATTTCTTCTCTTTGAATATTGTACGTGCCGTACATGAATCAATTAAGAAAATATTTTTACAATTAAAATTTGATCCAAGTTTGCTTTGAGTGATGTCCAGATTTGCTTCCCATGGTTTGACATAAAAAAGAAATATATAAATAAACATTAGTACTTTTAATGCAATTTGGAGCAGACTCTGATTATGATATAAATAATTATATAGCTAAAAATAATGCAATTAAGAGTATATTACACATAAGACTAATCCAACCACAATAAATTTATTTACATGTATAAGTTATTTACTTTTGTATTTAATAGTCACTTATAAGAATTATTAATAATGACTACAAATATCAAGTCAAACTCTCTAACCAGTATAAAGACTCAAAAGGCATAGAAACCATACCTTATCTATTTAAGATATTCGTGAATTTTTTCTAGCATTTAATAAAGAAAAAAATTGAATGAATTATCCAGAATTACGGACCGGTCTATAGCAATTTGAATGAGCATTAAAACGAATACGAATACTTGAATTCCAACAGTGCTCGTTCAATTCTGTATCTTCTTTTGATTGGAAAAGAAAATTTTATGAATGAGAAAGATTATATGGAGAGATAGTTTTCTCTCTTCTATTTAAGATGATATTGTTAAGATACATCAAGTTGATGCAGGTATTATAGCAATACAACAACAAATAGGAAATACCTTACTTTATCTTGTAATTATGGACCAATGTGGGTATGTAAAAGCTGGGGTGATATATTTTTTACTATTCTTATAAGAACTTCATACCGCCTCTCGGATCTTACCACCAAGGTACAAAAGCAAAACCAAGATGGCATATTGTGCGTCATTTAGAATTTGGTAACGTTGCGTTAACGATGTTGGAAGCATAAAATGTTGGCAACGTTTTTTTTTCAAGCATATCATAGTTAGTAATATTATTTCCACAAAGCTTCAATTTTGAACGAATTGTATTCAGAAACAGACTTAAAATCTGGAGCCTCAGGTGAGCCTAATCATATCGTGCTTATGGAAGTGTGACCAACTTTAAGTTGTCATATCTTTCCTTTAAGACACTCCACAAAATAAGTGGATCTTTGACTGTGACATATTCTATTTTAAACTCTTCATCAAGGTGATGACGCAAGAAAATCAAGGCCCTAGCATAATCTTAGGTAGATGCTTTATTTTATATAACGACTCGACCGTCGTTTTGGAGAACTAACGTCCCGTTCGGCGGGATAAGGTCTGCAGCAGCTCCGTATTATATGTTACGACGTGCGTGCGTAGTCGAATTCAAATTTCAGATAATTCGGGACTGATTTGGAAGAATGATTCGTGTTTTAGAAGCTTCACCAGTAAGAATGATTCGTGTGTCAAGATTTGGTTTTGGAGGTCCGTGGGGTAATTTGGAGCATTTCAACGAAAATTGAAAAGGTGAAGTTTTGGAAGGTTGAGAGGTTTGACCGAGAGTTGTCTTTGGTGTTATCGGGGTTGGAATGCGATTCTGAGAGTTGGATTAGCTCTATTATGTCATTTGGGACTTGCATGCAAAATTTGACGTCATTCCAGTTTGTTTTGGCATGTTTCGGCACGAGGTTTAGAAGTTGGAAGATTTGAAAGCTCATAAGTTCGATTTGTGATGTGATTCATAGTTTCGGCATTGTTTGATGTGATTCGAGGTCTTGAGTAGGTCCGCGTTGTGTTATGGAACTTGATGGTATATGTAGACGGGGTCCCGAGTGGCTCCGATGAGTTTCAGATGAGGTTTGGATCGTTTTGGCAATTTTGGTCAAGGCTGGTGTTGGGCAGTGTTCTGGTGTATCCGCATTTGCGGAGCTTTGATCGCAGATGCAGAGCAGCTCTGCGAAGTTTCTATCGCTTATGCGATCTTGAGGCCTTGGGGGAGCTTCGTTTTTGTGGAGTAATTATTGCATTGTGGCCCTCTGATCGCAAATGTGACGATGTCCGATTTTGCGACTGTCTGTGCACTTTTCTAGAGTCGCAGGTGCGGCCACTGGTATGGCTAGTTGGGTTCGCAGATGCGAACGTTTCTCGCAAATGCGAGAGCGCAGATGCGCTTCCTTGTCCGCAAATGCGGAAGTTCTGGGAAGAATCATATAAGTCGAGGTTTCTGCCGTGCAGATGTTATTGTGGCATGAGGTTTCTGCCGTACGGATGTTATTGTGGCACGACATTTATTCCATGCGATGTTATTGTGGCACGAGATTTTTGTCATGGCACCAGGTTTCTGCCTTGTGGTCGTTATGGTTGCACGAGGTTTCTGTCGTGCGGTTGTTATTGTTTGCACGAGGTTTCTGTTGTGCCTTTGTGATTCATTTACGATTTGAGACTACGAGGCAGTACCTCGGTAGGGCTCTGTTTTCATTTCCCCTTTTTCTGTGCACTTATCTTTGATTATTGTTTTCTTATCATACTATTAATTTTCGTCCTCCGTGTTGCATTATTTGTTTGGTTCTATGTAGCTAATTTTGTTGTGCTAATCGTTGTTCCAGCTTCATTGATTCTTTTATTACTCTGTACATTTCGTGGTGATCATTTGTTACGTGTCATTCATTGTCTCTACTCTTATCGGTTGACTTGAATTGTGGTAGCACACTTGCACAAGCATACGTGTACCTAAATCACCCTATCAATTTAAGAAGAGGAATCCTGACGTTGTTGACCATTGTATGTACTCTAGTCTATTTGCCTTATGTGTGAGAGTTGTTCTCTTGGCACATGATTCGTCCCTGTGGTTATGAATTTGTAAAGACCCGTAAAAATTTCTTGCTTAAAATAATGCCCGAATAAGTCCCCGAGTGGTTATCTCTGTGGAACTTCTTAAAACGGACCTTGATTTTTGTAAAAATACCCCAGATTTGAAAGGACTTAATTTTTCCAGAGATTGGGTGTTATGCGACGCACTATGCGATCGCATAACGTGTATGCGGACCACATAGTGGTCGCATACACGGGCAGATCACTGCCCAAATGAAGGGGTGTTATGCGATGCATCATGCGATCGCATAACATGTATGCGGACCGCATAGTGGTCGCATACACGGGCAGATCACTGCCCAACTTAAGGGGGTGTTATGCGACGCATAGCGATCGTATAACATGTATGTGGACCGCATAGTGGTCGCATACCCGGGCAGAATGTTTTCAAATTTTGGCCCACTTGGGGGTCATTCTGCGGTCCATATGCGGACCGCATGTCAGGAATGCGATCGCATTCCTGACCGCATATTCGACACGGTCTTTTAATTTTCTAAATTTTTATACCCGACCCCAGTTTCATTTAACCCCTGCCCCCTTTCATTTTAAC
>MDKH01177257.1:0-13297 GCA_005239495.1 Nicotiana undulata | reverse complement strand
TTCTGAGCTTACATCAATTGACTTACAATGTACTCTCACGTACGCAAACATGGGGTGTAACAAGCAAGTTGAGACCTAGGTACGTTGTTCCATTCTAGATTTTGGATAATGTAGGAGAGGTGGCCTACAGACTTGCCTTGCCACCGAGTTTATCAGCAGTGCATCCTGTGTTTCACGTATCTATGCTTCAGAGGTATATTGCAGATCCATCTCATGTACTTGACTTTAACGGTGTCCAGTTGGACAAGGATTTGACTTATGAGGAGGAGCCGGTATCCATATTAGCTCGGCATGTTCGTCAGTTGAGATCGAGGAGTTATCCTTCAGTTCGTGTTCAGTGGAGAGGTCAGCCTGTTGAGGCAGCTACCTGGGAGTCCGAGTCCGATATGTAGAGCCGATCCCCATCTTTTCCCTGTGTCAGGTACTTTTCTATGTCCGTTTGAGGACGAACGTTTGTTTTAGAGGTGGAGATTGTGATGACCCAAAAGGTCATACCGTGTAATTTTAGCTAAATCCGTGTTTCGAGGCCCTGAAAGCCTCTGTTTATCTCACCTCGATATGCGTGCGTAGCTCGGGTGTGTAGCCGGGAAGCCGTTATGTGGAAAATTGATAAAATGATGTTTTAATAATAATTAATTGAATAAAGTTGACTTTGGTCAACCTTTTTGGTAAACGGACCTGGACCCGTGAGTTGACGGTCCCGGAGGGTCTGTAGAAAAATATGGGATTTGGGCGTATGCCCAGAATCGAATTCCGAGGTCCCAAGTCCGAGAAATAAATTTTTAAAGAAAATTGTTTTCTGAAAAATATAAAGACTTTTGAAAATGAACTTTGATGTGAAACCCGTGTTACCGGGCCCGTATTGTGGTTCCGGAGCCTGGAACAATTTTAATATGGTTATTATGTGTTGTATGTGAAATTTGGTAAGAAACGGACTTGGTTTGATGTGAATCGGACTAAAAATGGGAAATTTGAATGTTTATGAAGTTTGAGAAAATTCTATAGATTTTGAGGTTTAATTTGATGTTGACAATGTTATTTTGGTGTTTTGATTACTCGAATAAGTTCATGGGATGTTTTAGAGGTTGTGTGTATATTTGGTTTTGAGCCCCAAGGGCTCGGGTGAGTTTCGGGTAGGTGTCGGGGTGCTAAACTAGTGAAAAATCTGATGTAAGATGGAAGCGATCGCATAGGTATAGATGCGATCACATAGATTTGAGGAGGGGGAGGGGGAGGGTACTCTGTGCGATCGCGTATGGGGGCCTGCAACCGCACAGTAGGATAGGTGGACCGGGGGGCTGGGTAGGATTTCCCTGTGCGATCGCACAAGGGCCTCTGCGATCGCAGAGCCTTAGGAACCAGACCACTATGCGATCGAACCTCCTCTTCCGCGATCGCATAGCATTAAAAACGCCCAGTTATTTAAATGCCCAAAAACAGAACCTATTACGGGATTTCATAATTTTTCACACCCTTCTTCTTCTCCACACCTCCTTGGGCAATATTTGAAGAGCTTCATCACCATAGCTTCATAGGTAAGCAATTCTAACTTCATTTTCTTCCATTTCCATCAACTATTATGAGATTCTAGGCCTAAAAACATGGAATTAAAGGGTAGAAATTGGGATTTTGGGTAGAGTTGGGGCTTTTTGAATTTTTGGAAATTTGACCTCGTTTTGGGGTCGGATTTCAAAACAAATTCTATATTCGGGCTCGTGGGGAAATGGGTGATCGGGTTTTCGTCCGAACCTCGTGTTTGGACCAAGCGTGCCCGGGGTCGAATTTTGGAATTTTTGGAAGAATGTTGGAAATCCTTTAATTAGGCTTTGGAATTGAATTATTGATGTTATTGAGTCGATTATGTCTAGATACGATCGTTTTGGAGTCAAGTTCGAGAAGAAAAGCGGTGTTAGAGGCTTGATTGACATTCTTGGAGCCGAGGTAAGTGTTTGGCCTAACTTTAGCTTGAGGGAATAGGTGTTGAGTCGTATGTGCTACTTGTTTCTATCATGTTCAATGTGTAGGTGAGGTGACGAGTACCTATACATTGTTTATCAAGCATGCCCATGAGTCGATTTTGGTGTATTACATGTTATTGCTTTGATGTTCATTGTGTTATGAAGTAGATTCATTTTGGAAGTTGTTCATTTGCTGAGAATACTTGATTAAAGATTTGTGATAAGTTGTTGTAGTTGAGGATTGATTTTACTAAGTTATATACTCGTATGAGATTGGTTATAGCTGAGTCCCTTGCCGGGCGGTATTATTTTGGTTGTTATCCCCTTGCTGGGTGGTTATGAATTGTACTTCCTACTGTTGATTTTCTTGCCAAGTTGTTGTTTGATGTTGATTTGGTAAGGATGAGAGTAAAGCACGAAGGGTGATGCCGTGTACATATTTATTTATGTTGTTACTTCCTGTTGACCTTTACTCTTCTATATTGTTGCCTTGCTCAGTTATTCATTATTGTTCTCCTTGTTTCCCCCACTATTTGTTCCCCTGCCTTGCCTTACTTAAATGTTTATTTCCTGTTATTTCCCTGTTATATATTGTAGAACTGTACATGTGATTTGTTGTTGTCGTGTCTAGCCTCGTCACTACTTCGCCGAGGTTAGGCTCGACACTTACTCAGTACATGGGGTCGGTTATATTGATGCTACACCTGCACTTCTTTATGTTGTGTAGATTACGCAGCCGGACCCAGTGGACACTGACAGAGGGAGTATCCTTCAGTCCACACAGGCGACATCGAGGTAGTCCCGCAGACGTTCGTGGGCCTTGGCGTCACCATCTATCTTCTCATTTTCTGTCTTATTTTGTAGTTACAAGACAGTTGTACTTGTTCATTTCAGACTTTTGTTGTAGAAATCTTAGACTGTCCGTGAGATTTTGTGACACCAGTTCTGGGGGCTCATGTACGTAAATTTCGTGATATTTATTACATTAAGTTGGTAACCCGTAGTTTCCGCATCCTTATTTAATTATTCATAATTATTGTTTTCCCTTTTTATTGATGTCTTAAATAAAGAAAAATAGTAAAGTTAACCAAAACGTTGGCTTGTCTAGCAGGTTCAACGTTAGACGCCATCACGGCCTGAAGGTGGGATTTCGGGTCGTGACATACGCTCAACCTAAATAATATTTTCATTGCTCTGTCATTATTATCGTTCTTGCTTCAGGAAAACCAGAGCTTAGATTCAGGTTTGTTATTTTCTTTATTTTCAATTGCTAATCTTATCTTTTCCTATTTCTTTATTATTTTTGGATTAAATGGATTCGCTTGTCTATAAATCACGTTACAAATTCCACTGTACTATTTTACGGATAAACAACTAGAATGATCAATAAATATAAATGATATATAAAGTAACAATAATAGAGTTTAAAATAATGAAAGATGACATAATTATTAGAGGTCGTCTTCAAAGCTTGGTTGAATACAAAACCATTGAGGCATAATAGAAAGTGAGAATAGTTTAACAAGTAGTGAGTAAAACTGTTGAATAGGTATTAGATCAATTTATATGGTAGGTTTGATTCGACTTTTTGGGATTATTTGGTAGGTATTGTCCAAGCCCGGTTAAAAAAAAGAAGCAGCATAAGAGCTATATAAAATCTATTGTAAAAATGTTGATATAAATGATCAATAGGTAGGCAAAAGCGGCTGGCATGTAGAGGGATAAATATCATGGATCAATTGAGTTTGTTGCATATTATTTGGGAGAGAGGTGATATTCTTACATTATATTCCTTTATAGTTTATAATTTAAGAAAATGATCTTTTTAAATTTTTTATGTGTAAAAAATAGATTTTTTACGTGTAAAAATTAATCTTTTATATATAATATATAAAAAATAATAAGATCATAAAATTAAAAATAAATTTGTAAGAGCCACAAATCTAATTGACCCGTCTGTCACAGTCGCTACAGTTTGACATAAATTGACCGAACTAGACTGTTATGACTTGTGAGTTATCTTAGACAATTAGTGCCAAAATTTATCAATTGCAACCTTTGTTCGTTTAAAGACAGAGATTAAGTTTTCTCTGGGAAGGTAAATTTATGATCAATACAAATATTCACCATGAACAGCAGATATGATAAATTTACAAAATTATTAAGTAAAATACAATTGTTATGAAATACATATTATATGGATCCATTAATTAAATTTAACTTCCACTACTCTTTTCCATTACTTCCCACTACTTCTCTCCATTATAGTTGTAACTCTCACACCTCCATAACCTCCCCAGGATCTTCTCCCATGTTCTCAATAGTTAATATCATGTTCATGACATACCTTTGTATTACCTCAATGTCATCCTATAAATAGAGAGTTTGGACATCACATTGTACACATTTGGAACACACTTTAATACATGAAAGAAATAAAAATCTCTCATCTCTTTTTCCCTACATTCTTGTTCTATATTGTCACTTTGAGCTTAGTTTCTTAATACGTTATCAACACGAATTGCTATATTCTTCTTATATTTTCTATAAGAGATGAAAGTCTTCCATGGGAGCTACAATTGCTTTTGCTGCTTTGGCAGGTGATAAGTTGATATTTCATGTTGTTGGCAAGTTAGGCTATAAGCATTGCCTAATAATAAAGTAGTTGTATTGAATTAGATCTAACATATTTCTGCCGCCACTTTGCTTAATTGCTTTTTAAGCCACCAAAGTGATCGAATGGTAATAGTGCTCATGAAGTTACTATGCAGGTAATTTTTAATTTTTATATTCTTTAACAACAACAACAACAACAACAAACCCAGTTTGATCCCAACATGTGGGGTCTGGGGAGGGTAGTCTGTACGCAGACCTTACCCCTACCTAATGCAGGTAGAGAGGTTGTTTCCAATAGACCCTTGGCTCAGGAAGGGCAAGAAGAAGAAGAGGGAAGCAAGGAAGGAAGAAATATGGAGGAAAAAAAGGGAGTGATAAAGGATAAATAGTATCCAATAATAGCAACAGGGAATACAAATACCTAAGGCGAACAAAACCACATTTATGAAGGGAAATGCATGCTACTAAGCCTATCGGTGAACACTATAAACTACCTACTAACCTCCTACCTTAATCCTCGACCTCCACACCCTCCTATCAAGTGTCATGTCTTCAGTGAGCTGAAGCAGCGCCATGCCCTGCCTAATCACTTCTCCCCAGTACTTCTTAGTCCTGCCTCGACCCCTTCTCAAACTCTCTATGGCCAACCTCTCACACCTCCTGACAGGGGCATCAATGCTTCTTCTCCTAACATGTCCGAACCATCTAAGCCACGACTCTCGCATCTTGTCCTCCACGGAGGCTACTCCCACTCTGTCCCGGATAACTTCATTCTTAATCATATCTCTCCTGGTACACCCACACATCCATCTCATCATCCGCATCTCTGCTACTCTCATCTTCTGCACATGGGAGTTCTTGACTGGCCAATATTCAGCCCTATACAGCATAGCGGGACGAACCACCACTCGATAAAACTTAGCCTTAAGTCTTAACGACACATTCCTATCACATAGAACACCGGAAGCGAGCCTCCACTTTATCCACCCACTCTGATGCGATGTGTGACATCTTCATCAATCTCCCCGTTACCCTGGATAATATACCCGGGATACTTAAAACTCGGTCTCTTGGGTATAACTTGAGTGTCAAGCTTAACCTCTAAGTCTGCATCATGGGTCTCACGAAATTTGCACTCCAAGTATTCTGTCTTGGTTCTACTCAGTTTGAAACCTTTAGACTCCAAGGTCTATCTCCAAACCTCCAACCTCGCGTTAACTCTTATACGCGTCTCGTCAATCAACACTATATCATCGGCAAATAGCATGCACCAAGGCACCTCCCTTTGGATGTGACGCGACAGTACATCCATCGACAAGGCAAACAAAAATGGGATAAGAGTCGATCCCTGGTGCAACCCCATCATCATAGGGAAATAGTCTGAGTCACCACCCACAGTCCTCACCCGAGTCTTAGCATCATCATACATATCCTTAATCACCCTAATGTACGTTATCGGAACGCCGCTAACCTCCAAACACCTCCACAGGACCTCCCTCGGAACTTTATCGTATGCCTTCTCAAGGTCAATAAAAACCATATGCTAATACTTCTTCCTTTACCTGTACTGCTCCACTAATCTCCTTACCAGATGAATCGCCTCCGTAGTCGAACGCCCCCGCATGAATCCAAACTGATTCTCGGAAATAGAAAAGCACCTCCTCACCCTGGCCTCTACCACTCTCTCCCAAACCTTCATAGTGTGACTCAATAACTTGATACCCCTATAATTGTTGCAATTTTGGATATCACTCTTGTTATTGTAAAGCGGAACCATCGTACTCCACCTCTATTCTTTGGGCATCTTCTTTGCCTTGAAAATAATATTAAACTGCCTAGTGATCCACTCCAAACCTTCCCGCCCTGCGCTCTTCCAAAATTCCACCGGGATTTCGTCTAGACCCGTTGCTCTGCCCCTACACATCTTACGCATCACTCCTTCCACCTCCTTTACCGTAATTTACCTACAGTACCCAAAATCCCGCCGACTCTCGGAGTGCTCCAACTCACCCAGCACAATGCGTCTATCCCCCTCTTCATTCAACAGTTTATGGAAGTATGTCTGCCATCTTCTCCTAATGAGTGCCTCGTCCATCAACACTTGACCATCCTCGTCCTTGATGCACTTGACTTGGTCTAAGTCACAGGCTTTCCTCTTCCCCACCTTGGCCAACCGATACAACCTCTTATCACTTTTTCCCTCGAGCTCGTCGACAAACGAGCAAATGTTGCGTTCTTAGCCATCATAACTGCTAATTTTGCGTCTTTCTTTGCCTTTATGTAACACTCCCGATAAGTCCTTTTTTCCTCCTCGTTTGTACTCATAATTCTTTTATGTAGTCAATTTGGAAAAGTGACTTACTTCTATTTTGGTAGAGGAAATATATATTACGTTAATTAATATTTTTTCTTTAGACACATGAAAGATGATATGTCACGACCCAATTCTCCCTCCGACTGGGTCTCATGACGGCACCTAGTCTAGACGACTAGGTAAGCCTATTTGTTCAACAAGAATTTAAGATAACAAGCGAAGACAATAATAAAATGAACTAAAGCCATAGTAATACTCTACGCCGCTTGGCATTACAGTTTTCTATACCCAAGACCCGGAATATCATCAATACATCACAAGCTGACTCTACGCCTCAATATGTACAACTGGAAAGAAACGACAGTATAGTCTCATCTACAAGTGTTAACTACACTAAGACAGGAAGGGGACTTAGAGATCTGCGGACGCTGCAGATTATACCTCAAGTCTCCTGGCACTGGCTGCTGGCTAACGGTGATACTGCGTACTGGGACCTGGATCTGCACATGGGGAAAAACATGCGCATGAGAGCGTGAGTACTCCACATTCGGTACTCAGTAAATGTCAAGCCTAACCCAGTCAAGTAGTGACGAGGTCAGGTTGAGGCCCTACTGAGGTTTTGCAAAATAACAGATATAGTGAACAAGTAAGTAAAACAAATAATAATTTACAGAAATTCTAAGTAAAGGCTAGCAAGAAACGGTATAAATAAATGCTCAGATCAATGCAATATATATAAAGCTCAATAAGAAAGGAAAGGCACAAATGCAATGTAGTATGAGGGAAAGGCTCAGGTCTATGCCCGCAGTCCCTAGGTATGCAATGCAGTATGAGGGAAAGACTCAGGTCTCTGCCCGCAATCCCTATGTATGCATTGCAGTATGAGGGAAAGGCTCAGGTCTCTGCCCGCAATCCGTATGTATGCAATGCAGTATGAGGGAAAGGCTCAGGTCTATGCCTGCAGTCCCTGTATGCAATGCAGTATGAGGGAAAGGCTCAGGTCTACGCCCGCAGTCCCTATGTAAATACGTAATATAAGGTAAATCTCAAAATAGCGTAGTTTAAAGGTTTTAAGAAAATCAATTAGAAATTTTGGAGTAAAATCCTTAAATCGGTTTCAAATAATAGTAACGATTGGAAACCAGTTAGAAATCAATTTACCAGGGTAAAATCTTAAGTTATTATGCAGTTCAACCGATAACAGTAATAATAAAATTGAAAATGAGGCATTGTGTAGAAAGAAATATGGAACTTCTGTGAAAATATCCCGTGCACGCGCTCGTCACCTCACGTACACGGGGTTTTATAGCAAAAATCAGTTAAAAATGCCTAAGGGAAATTCCCCAACACAGAGTTAAGCAAGCCACTTACCTTGACTGTGCAAATCAATCAATAATCACGCTTTTGCCACGAGAATCCAACTCCGGGTGACCCAAATCTATTCAATTTGATGGTATAATGTAAATATAAATTCAAGAAATCAAAATAACTAATTGATTCGGAACTAATTCGCAAAATTAGAAAATTTGACCAAAATGCCCCTTGGGCCCACGTCTCGGAATCGGGTAAAATTTATATTTTCTGAACCCTCATTCACTCACGAGTCTAACCATATAAAAATCTCTCAAATCGGAGTTCAAATACCCAATCAAAACCCCAAAAATCGGTCTAGGAAGTTTCTTGACATTTTCCCCAATTTCAACTCAAAAATCTCGAATTTAAGGGTGGAATTGAAGACTAGAATCATGGAAATTAACCTATGATGGTTAGGAATAACTTACCTAAAATGCCTAGATGTAAAAACCTCCAAGAACCCCCTCTCCCGAGCTCTCAAGGTCAAAAAATGGTGAAAATAACATAAGCCCTCGATTTTGGACTTTTAAAAGACTGCCCAGTCATTTCTTCTATGCGATCGCAGAGAACCCTCTGCGATCGCGGAGAGTAAAAACCCCACGCGCCAAATAACCCTATGCGATCGCGTGAAAGGGTATGCGATCGCGTACCTTCATGCCCCTGAGCTTCGCGATCGTGGGAGGGGCCTTGCGATCGCACTGAGTAATTCACCAGCCTTACCCAGAACCCCAATAGCACTATGCGATCGCGACATGCTACCTGCGATCACGGAGGTTTAATTTCTACAACACTGCGATCGCGCATACACTTCTGCGATCGCAGAGAACGATTTCTGTACCTTCCCCAAAAGGCTCTATGCGATCGCGAGCCTACTTCTGCGATCGCAGAGAAGGCCAAACAGCTGTAGAAAAACCAACAATAACAGCAATGCCTTTTGGCCAAAAAGTGTCTGTTTTAACACTCGAAACACACCCGAGGCCCTCGGGACCTCAACCAAAACCACCAACTAGTCCAAATACCTCATTTGAACTTGGTCGAGCCTTTAACACACGTTCCATAACATCAAAATCATCAAATATGCATAGGTTCAAGCCTAAGAACTTAGAAATTTCTAAGAATTTACATTCGACGCCGAACCACGTCTAAACTCGTCCGAATGACCTCAAATTTTGCACACAGGTCATAAATGACATTCCGAACCTGCTGTGGCTTTCAAAATTCCGTTCCGAGTCTGATATCAAAATCTCACCTATCGACTGAAATCGCCAAAATTCTAACTTTCGCCAATTCAAGCCTAAATCTACATCCGACCTCGAAAACACAATCCGAACACGCTCCCAATCCCGAAATCACCCAACAGAGCTAACGGAGTCGACGTATTCCCATTCTGGATCCGTCTTCACACAGCTCCCGCTACAGTCCAATTTCTAAGGTTAAAGCTCACCTTAAAGGACTATATATCCAAAAACACACCAATTTTCATCACTCAACTCTCCGACTCGTTCCATTAACATAATAAGACATGGGAGAAACAGTTATCAGGGGATTGGGGCGCTAACTCTCAAAACGACCGGCCAGGTCGTTACATTCTCCCCCTCTTAAGAAAATCGTTCGTCCTCGAACGAGTATAGAAACATACCTGAAGCTGAGAATAGATGAGGGTACTGACTCCGCATATCCTGCTCGGTCTCCTAAGTCGCCTCCTCGACCGGATGACCCCTCCACTGCACCTTGACTGAAGCACTGTCCTTCGACCTGAGCTTTCTGACCTGCCTGTCCAAAATGGCCACAGGCTCCTCAACATATGATAGATCCTTGTCCAACTGAACTGAGCTGAAATCCAAAACATGAGTCGGATCACCTTGATACTTCCGGAGCATGGAAACGTGGAATACCGGATGAACGCCTGCTAGGTTGGGAGGCAAGGCCAACTCATAAGCAACCTCCCCAACCCGCTGCAATATCTCAAAAGGGCCAACAAACCTCGGACTCAGCTTACCCTTCTTTCCAAATCTCATGACGCCCTTCATGGGTGATACCCGAAGAAAAACTCGATCACCAACCATGAATGCCAAGTCGCGAACTCTCCGATATGCATTACTCTTCTGCCTGGACTGAGCTGTGCGAAGTCTATCCTGAATCACCTTTACCTTGTCCAAGGCATCCTGAACCAAATTTGTACCCAACAATCGGGCCTCGCCCGGCTCGAACCATCCTACTGGAGACCTGCACCGCCTACCATATAAAGCCTCAAACGGCGCCATCTGAATGCTGGACTGATAGCTGTTATTATAAGCAAACTCTGCAAGGGGCAAGTACTGATCCCATGATCCTCCAAAATCCATCACACAAGCACGAATCATATCATCCATAACCTGAATAGTGCGCTCGGATTGTCCGTCCGTCTGAGGGTGGAATGCTGTACTGAGATCAATCTGGGTGCCCAACTCACTATGCAAGGCTCTCCAGAAGTGCGAGGTGAACTGAGGACCTCGGTCTGAAATAATAGACATCGGCACACCGTGCAACCGGACTATCTCCCGCATGTACATCTGAGCCAACCTCTCCGAAGTATATGTAGTCAACACCGGAATGAAATGGGCTGACTTGGTCAGCCGGTCCACAATCACCCAAATGGCATCATACTTCCTTAAAGTCCGAGGAAGTCCAACCACAAAATCCATGGTAATTCGCTCCCACTTCCACTCTGGAAGCCTCATCTGCTGAAGTAATCCTCCCGGTCTCTGATGCTCACACTTGACCTGCTGACAATTGAGGCATCTGGCTACGAACTCCACTATATCCTTTTTCATCCTCCGCCACCAGTAATGCTATCTCAGATCCTGGTACATCTTCGCGGTACCAGGATGAATGAAGTACCGCAAGCTATGGGCCTCCTCAAGGATCAACCTCCGCAGTCCATCTACGTCAGGCACACAAATACGGCCCTGCAGTCTCAACACACCATCATCATCTATGGTCATATCTCTAACACCATCCCTCTGAACTCTATCCCGAAGAGCTCGAAGGTCGGGATCATCATACTGGCACTCTCGAATGCGGTCATAAAGAGAAGATCGAGCAACAACACAAGCGAATACCCGGCGAGGCTCAGAAAGGTCCAACCTCACAAACTGGCTGGCTAAAGACTGAACATCCATAGCTAAGGGCCTCTCAGCTGCATGAAGATATGCCAAACTACCCAAACTCTCCGCCCGGCGACTCAGGGCATCGGCCACCACATTGGCCTTCCCCGGATGGTATAATATGGTGATGTCATAATCCTTGAGTAGCTCCAACCACCTGCGCTGACGCAAATTGAGATCCTTCTGCCTGAATATGTGCTGCAAACTCCGGTGATCCGTATATATCTCACAGGGAACACCGTATATATAATGACGCCATATCTTCAGGGCGTGAACAATCGCTGCCAACTCAAGATCATGAACATGGTAATTTTTCTCATGTACCTTCAACTGTCTGGACGCGTAGGCAATCACCCTACCGTCCTGCATCAACACCGCTCCCAAGCCAATCCTCGAAGCATCACAATAGACTGTATAGGACCCTGAACCGGTAGGTAGTACTAACACTGGAGCTATAGTCAGGGCTGTCTTAATCTTTTGAAAGCTCTCCTCATACTCCTCAGTCCAAATAAAAGGTGCACCCTTCTGGGTCAATCTAGTCATGGGTGCTGAAATGGATGAAAATCCCTCCACGAAACGGCGATAATACCCGGCCAAACCAAGGAAACTACGGATCTCAGTAGCTGAAGACGGTCTGGGCCAACTCTACACTGCCTCCACCTTCTTCGGATCTACCTTGATCCCATCCGAAGATACCACATGGCCTAAGAATGCCACAGAATCAAGCCAAAATTCACACCTGGAGAATTTGGCATACAACTTCTTCTCTCTCAAGGTCTGAAGCACGGTCCACAAATGTTGCTCATGGTCCTCCCGTGACCGAGAATATAGCAGAATGTCGTCAATGAATACAATGACAAAAGTATTAAGATGAGGCCGAAATACGTTGTGCATCAGGTGCATGAAAGTTGTTGGGGCATTGGTCAGCCCGAATGGCATAACAAGGAACTCGTAGTGACCATATCTAGTCCTGAAAGCAGTCTTCGGGATGTCCAACTCCCGAATCTTCAACTGATGATAACCCGAACGAAGATCAATCTTGGAGAATACCCTGGCACCCTGAAGTTGGTCAAACAAGTCATCAATGCAGGGCAATGGGTACCTATTCTTCACTGTCACCTTATTCAACTTTCTGTAGTCAATACACATCCGCATCGTCCCATCCATCTTTTTCACAAATAGCACCGGGGCACCCCAAGGCGATACACTAGGCCTGATGAACCCCTTATCAAGCAATTCCTGTAACTGTTCCTTCAACTCCTTCAACTCAGCAGGAGCCATGCGATAGGGAGGAATGGAAATAGGTTGAGTGTCAGGCAATAAATCAATGCTAAAGTCAATGTCTATGTCGGGCGGCATACCCGAGAGGTCAGCTGGAAAAACATCGGGATAATCCCTCACAACCGGGACCGAATCAACTGTAGAGGTCTCAGCACTAACATCCCTCACATAGGCCAAATAAGCGTCGCACCCCTTTGCCACCATCCGTTGAACCTTAAGAAAAGAAAGTACCCGACGAGGAGTATACTCTAGTGAACCCCTCCACTCTAACCTCGGTAATCATGGCATAACCAACGTCACGGTCTTGGCGTGACAATCAAGAATAACATAGTGCGGAGATAACCAATCCACAAATTTCATAAACTTCCGAACCGCAAAATTTCAAACCCGTAAACTTTATAATTTCTAAACTCGTAAACTTCGAAACACATAAACCTCCGAACTCATAACTTTGGAACTTGTAAAATTTTGAACCTGTAAACCGAAATATGAAAAAAGTAAAACTAAAAATATATTTTAAAAAATATTTTTTCCTGGGGGTAGGGGGTGGGTGCAGAAAAAAAAAACAGAAATTTAAAAATTACAAAAAAAGTTTAAATTTTTTTTTCTTGTATGGGAGTGGGGGCAAG
>ML276324.1:0-26117 GCA_005239495.1 Nicotiana undulata | reverse complement strand
TGGCGATAACTACCTTGGGAGTTTTGAACATAGTTTGCTTCTTCCCATTCTTGATTTCCCATCAATTGCATGTCTTCCACCATATGCACTTTCTTGGTTTGATTTTCCTTGAGCATCTTTGTCTATACATCAACATTAGTGGCGAGACCGGCAATTACTTGGTCTCTCTCTTGATTCTATTTTATCATGTTTTCCAGAGAAGGAGTGCCATAAGAAATTCCCCCAGTTGTATCTTCCGAATGCCAAGCTTGATTGTGCTTAGCCATCTTGTCTAGAATTTGCGTAATTCTAGCGAATGGCTTATCCATGAAAGACCCATCCGCGGCATTCTTTGCAATTGACTGGGTGAGTGGGTCCAGTCCCATGTAAAAAATTTCTATCAAAATGTGGTCCGGGAACCCATGGTTCGGTGATCTCACAAGGTACAACTTGAATCGGTCCCATGCTTCATGTAAGTGTTCCTCCGATATTTGCTTGAAGAAGAATATTTTGTCTCTAAGCTCAGATTTTTTGCTATCCCGGAACCACTTTGACAAAAAGGCTCAGACTAGCTCCGACCATGTAGTGATGGTGTGAGGAGGTAAGTTGTGAAGCCATTTCCTTGCCTCTCCCGCTAATGAGTACTTGAACACCCGCAACCTCAAGGCGTCATCCGATACATTGGTTTGTTTGTGCATGACGCACACACCCAAGAAATTCCTTAGGTGTTACGTGGGGTCATCATCAGTTGAATTGTGAAATAATCCTTCTGCCTTGAGCATCAGAATCATTCCATGGTCCACTTTAAATGTCGAAGTACCAACTATCAGTGGAAGTATGGAATTGGAGTCGTCGATGTATTCCTCAATATCGGCGAAAGGATTTTCCTCTTCATCATAATTATCGGCCATTGTGACCTGCGACACCAATACAAAACAAGAAACTTGTGATGGAATAGAAAAAGATATAAAGTGAAGTACACACTACTAGTAATTTCAAAATCGTATTCCCCGGCAACGGCGCTAAAATTTGATACGCTCAAATTACACTTTAAAATAGTGTAAAGCGGTCGAAGTCAAATATAATAACCCAACGAGGTTGGGGTCGAATCCCACAGGGAATAGGTGTGAAAATGTTACTTTGATAGTGTGATTCTTAACTCAAATCATAATTCCATTCCATTAGTAAATGGGGAGATGGGGGTTGGTTGTGTAGTAAACTAATAGAAGTAGTAGAAATGAGATTCACTTAAAAGTATAGTTAATATGATTAGGTGAACCAAGGTTGTGTCCCCTTTTAATGACGTGTAATGCAAATGGGTATTAATATGATATATTTCTAATGGGACGTTCTTGATATGCAATTGATTTCTAGATGGCTACCCAATATTTTCCAATAATAGAGTAGTATTTCCTCTTTATAATTTTCCCAAATATAAAAGAGTTGCAATGAAATCCAAATCACTTTATGCCAATAAAACCATCTTATCCCTAAGTGATTTTATTAAACAAGGTTTAAAGCCTTGAGTCTTTGTTATGCATTTCGCATTTGTGTTATGCAACGCTCTCTTGTCAGATATGCGATCGCATAGTGTTGCTCCCCTCACTTTTTAGTTTCTTTGCTTTCTTTTCATGGTCTTGAGTATTTACATCTCATGCACTGCAAAACGTCAAAATTCTATAAGTATAAAGGGAAAATGCTCTTGAAACAAACTATAATTTAAGTAATTTGGTATTAAATATGCCGAAATTCTCCGGCACATCAGTCGCAACTATATTCCGCGAGCGGGTCGACTATTTCCTCTACTCTCATGGGAGCGAGTCGTACGCCACGACAGATTAATAGATGCATCTTTGGTTCGTGCCGTTCGATCCTTCGGCAGTGCACAATTTACATTTATGTTGGATCGGGCCGTACGACCCTCAACATTTCCCGCGCATGATATTTGCTGGGTACGATCTGTAATTTGAACTATTTAATTTCCTCGAGATATAAGTTGTTAATTGAGACGACGAAAATTGAGATTTATGATTTATGGAAGAAGTTGTACTTTCATGTTGTTATTTGTTATTTGATTATAACATTCATGCTTAGCATCACATTTAATTATATTGAATTGACCTCTAGTAAGTGTCAAAGTCGACCTCTCGTCACTACCTCTTCGAGGTTAGGCGGGATACTTAATAGGTTCACGTTGTTTTCGTACTCATACTACACTTGTTGTGCATATTTTTTGCACAGGCACATGTATATCTAGTGGCCTAGCTTGGCGCAGCGGCATGGTTGATACAGAGACTTAGGTGAGATGCACCTCTCGAGACGTTCGCAGCCATAAGAGTCTCCTTTAGAGTATTACATTGTATTTTCCCTACAGTCCATTTGTATTCCGGACGATTATTGTATTTTATTTAAATTTCCTAGAAATTGCTCTTGCACTTGTGACACCTGATTCTGGGAGGACTATGGGATTTATTCGTTAGTTGAATTTGTTAAAATTACTTTATATACTCAATGGAAGTTCTTTATTAACTATTTAATGTAATGAAACGAAATGATTTCAAAACTACTAAATGAGAATTTAATTAACTATTTAGTGTTGGCTTGCCTGACAGTTGTGTCCGGCACCATCACGACCTTAATGGATTTTGGGTTGTGACAACATGGTATCAGAACGCTAAGTTCCCTTAGGTCTCACGAGTCATGAGCAAGTCTAGTAGAGTCTTGCGAATCGGTACAGAGACGTCTGTACTTATCTTCGAGAGGCTACAAGGTTGTTAGGAGCACTTCCGTTCTTGATTCCTCATCGTGCGATTTGGTTCCTTTGAGGCTTATGCCTACGTTTCTTCCTACTCAATCTTACACGACGCGAATCTCTTGTAATGAATCGGAATTTTGAGGAATCTTAATGGTACTACAGATATGGTGCAGGATGCTACTCTCTGCATAGTTGGTTGGGGTTGTTGTCATCGCCTTGCGGGAGGATGTTCTGTCATTTCATCTCGATAGCTGCAATTCTGAAATCTTTGAGGCTATGCACAGATTGGTATGATGCTTATGATTGGTTATAGTAGGGTATTGATGTGATGGTAGGATACTTGACCATATGTTGGGGCAGTGAATGACTTGAAAAGAGGTATTCTCAGAGCGTGATTTCGAGATTCAGTATTTCATTTCCGGCGAAGGAAAGGCGGCAAACTATAAATGATCAGGTTCGGGTTGATAGAGTAATGAGACTTGGTGTTTTCAAGTGAGGTGGAATCTTCATCTGTGATGTGGTATCGTCGTCCTCTATGTGTTAAGTTCGTCGGTGTTGTGATCTTCTACAATTCGCCTTTAGGGCAGGATATAGTGAGATAGTATTGAAGAAGCGGCTGTCAGAGATCGCGGGGTGCGATGGTTCAGGATTGAATATGTATTTCTAATGCTGACGGCTCGAGAAGGAGGATCTTCGAAAAGGGTTAAGGTTGGTATCGATATATCGGTTCAAGTGATGAAGATATGATATTGATTAAAAGGCTGCAGCTGGGCAGAAAAAGATAAGGAAGGACATGTGAGAAGTGTCATGCGGTGGTTCCATTTCTAGAAGGCCAGGTGTAAGAAGCAAAAACCAAGTAGTTTCTTAAAAGAGTGAGTTTGACTAAAGTGGGAGAGCGACAAAGTAGCATATGGGTTCAGTGGTAGGGTAACCACACACCTGGAGGAAAGTTTAAAGTGATTTGGAAATTTTAGTAAACGGCGATTGGGTCTACAGACTTAACTTGAAATGTCCGCGGTTATACGATGGAAGATTTGATACAACAGAAAGGAGTTGTTGATTTGAAGAAGGATACAACGTGACTTTTGATTGGAAGGTGTTGTCGTATATTTAGTTCGTGACCATGAGGAGTGAATGGGATTTTACAGCTAGCGAATGAGCGTGGGCTCAGGTTGTGTTACGGATTTTGTAGTAATTGTGCAGTGCAACGTCATTGGGAGATGTCGGCATGTAATTTCCACAGGTGGATTATCTCCCGTGAGAAGGTTAGCGGTCGCGTGGTGTTGATGAGGCTTATGCGAAGAATTCTACCGGCTATACGGTAAAAAGTCGGATAGGTGAATGTGGTTAGTGATTCAGAGTGTGCATGAAAGGTCAAACAGAAAGATTTAGAGGGAATCTTGATGGGTTCCTGAGTTGTGTAATGGTGGCTTCAAGCTAAGTGGTAGAGTCCCACCGCCTACGATTGGGTTGCAGGATTATCTTCTCATGAGGTTTCGGGTTATAGGCGTATTGGCGAGTTATTACAGCTAAGGGAAAGGAATAAAATGGTAATTTGAGCACATGATTTGAGATATGTGTGGCATAACTGTCCTTATCAATTATGTTCAGGCTTGGGGGAGGCTCAGGATTTTGCTTTGTGTAGATCCGGGATGCAAGGAAAGTGACTCAGTCGAGTGTTGTGTTGAGAGGGTGTTCATGTGCTAGAAGGTTCTTGGAGTTGATTATACTCGGGACCAAGTCAGAGTGGGTGACCCTTAATAACGGTCCTAGGGAATTCAAAGGTTAAAATGCGGTGCTTGATGACTTCAAACCCGCGGTAAGGTTAAGAATCGAGCTTTAGCGGTGTATGATAAGAGGCACAGAATGTTTTGTGATATCTTCAACATGCAGAGTAGCATTTGGAGGGAAAATGACTTCGAATTCATGGAGGAATTCAGGATGGGTGTACAAGTTTAAGATGCGAGTGTGCGTGTAAGGAGGGCATGCGACGGTTCATGAGTTTGGAGACAATGTGGTCTCGTGGAATGGGGTCACTCAGGATGAGTGCGAATTGAGTTGTTATGTGTCGATTGGAGTTGTCATTATTTCTAAGTCAAATTAAGGGTAAGTCAGAAGAAGTCAGTTCTATTGGCCAGGGTTTAATTAGATTATGCATGTGATTTGTGGCGGTACGTACGATTCTTGACGACCGCCGTAATTGACTCTATTTGTAAGTATTCAAGTATTATGACCGCTTATGTGTAGGCGGATCCCGGAAGGTTATGGTGGCTTACACCACTACTTGAAGATTTGTATATTCTACAGTTATGAGGATTCGTCCATGTGTTGTTATGGTTCCCCTGGAGTGACTTAAGTAGAAAATTTTCCATATGAAGAAGTGTGTACCCTATTAGTGGTTCAGGAATTATGATGAAATTCGTGTGAGATGGCATATTGGCATGTTAGGTGCAGTGGGCGGCATAAAATTTGGAAGCGAGGGTCATGGCTACGGTTGGGTGGTGGCAAAGGTGTCACGAGCTCGGATGAGCAGGAAAGAGAGTTGAATGTTTAGAGTAAGTGTTGATACCCAATTTTTCCTCAAATTATTTTCAAATTTGCATATATACCTTCAAAATCACTTTCTATAGTAATTGATATTTTCCCATAATTTTCCGTATTTTTATCAACTTATTTTCCTGTTTATTTAATATTTTATATTCCATAATAATTCATAAATAATATTATAAATAGTTTCAAAACATTTTCTTGCTCAATATATTATTCATAACACTATTTAATTCCCTTAGGATTTAATTATTTCATAAATTGGCCAATATTGGCATTATTTAGCTAATTACCTCAATTTTTGCAATTATAGCACAAATGCGCATTTATACCATTTTAAAATCAATAACTGATCATTTTATATTTTTTATATTATTTAATCACTTTAATTTCATTTATTTAGTCTTAATTTCATTTTACACAATTATTAGCCATTTCTTATTAATTAATTATCGTATTTTAAGGGTATTTAACGTTTAGCCCCATTTATTTAAATTATAACCAATTTTTAAACCCAACCCACCTGACCTTTAACCCATTCTCTACCCAACCCTTTAACCCATAGCTGACCCAGCACAAACCAACCTCGTACCCGGCCCAACTCCAAATTAATCAGAGCTGTTGATCAAATAAGATCAACGACCCANCCCCCCCCCCCGACCGACCCCTCATTTCCCACCTCTCATCCTCTCTCTATCTCTCTATGGTGCTCTCCGGTTCTCTCTAGAACCTTCCCTTTGCTTCTCTCTTCCGATGAGGCCGTTCATCTTCTCCGGCTGGTTCTCTCACCGGAAACCATGGCCTCCATCATCTCCTGGTTATTTGTTCACCTTGTACCAGTCTAGTGATACCTTAAATCCCTCAGGCGAACCTGGAGCGGTTCACTCACCTCTCATGGTACCTCATGCCACTTTCCGGCCTTCCCCAGCCGTCTGAGTAAAAGCTACAACCTTTCCAGCTAAGGCTGGCGACATCTCTGAGGTTTTTCTTACTTCTCTGGGTTCCACAAAACCCTAGCTCCTATATCTCTTTGATTTCTTATAGATCTGCCTTAGATCTATGAATGTTACAAAGCTTTTACATGTTTTCTTTGAACAAAAACTCTTCTACTTTGAACGAGCTTTCACTACAAAACTAGGGTTTCATAACTCCTTTTTAAAAAATGATTTTTTGCTTCTGTTTAAATTTCATTCTATGATTCTTTTATTATTCAACGATTCACTTAAAGTTTTCTTTCGTTTTAACTTACTTTACTGAAAACCCTAGTCTTTCCCCAAATTCTAAGTCCCTTTTGTGACTGATATGTTTGTTTAAATGCACGAACTCTTATCTCTCATAGATGTTAAGCTTCTTTGCTATTTTTATCCTGTTGTTGCTATTAAGGTTTATGATCTCTGTGTTTCTATCATGTTCAATGCTATTACTTTGTCTCTGAACTTATGTGATTCTTATTTTACCTAGGGTTTTCAATCTTCTATTGTTCTCTACTACTTGCCTAGGGTTTCGCTAATTTTGTGCTATTCATTGCTTAACAAACTTGGTTACTTGTTGTATCGACCCTTACGTAGTATTCTCTATTGATTTTATTGATTTCCCTCAGAGCTGTGATATCTTTTCTCAAAGCTGTAACTCGTATGTGTTTTCCTTAGAAATTTACTGATTTTGAATTACTTCCTTACATGTGAGATGATTTCCTTAGTTAGTGTTGATACCCTGTGATTTTCAGTCTCATCCGTGATTCTTTGGCTGATTTTCGGAACTAAAATTGCATTTTACCATATTTATGTGCCTAAATATGTTTTCAACTATTTGACATATACTTTCTTTATTTGGAGTATTCTGTATTCAGCCTTATTACATGCCACATGATTTAATATGGTCAACTCAGTCTTGAATTGATCCTTTTCCTTATTCATTACTACTTGTATCTATTTGAACCCTGACTCCCTAATTAAAGGGAGTCCGGACATTGATTGATTCTGATTGACATTATTTCCATAACTATGTTTAATTAGCACTTTTTACCTTGTTCTTCTGCATGTTGTAAACTATAAATACATCTGCTCTCTTCTTAGCAAGACACGAACAATAGAGTGTTCAAAACTCTCTTACACACACAAACATAGACACACAAAACTGATTTTGTACACTCTCTTTCACAAGCAAGAACTTTCACTGTGCATCTCTTGTCCTTGCTTGCATTACTGCTTTCTTCATCATACTGGTATGTCTTGATTTAATCTTAAGTCATCCAAACCAATATGTTTCTATTCATAGTTCAGTTCTTGGCATTTCTTATATGTTTCTACTTGTGTTTCGGCTGTTCAACATGCAATTAGAACTCTGAATCTCTTTTACATGTCTACTGTTACCCTATCATGCATTCTCAATGTGTCTCTCTACACTCAGCCTTTGTTCTTTATGTGTATCTCAATGCCTATGTCTAATATGTTAGTCCAGTCATGATATTAGTTGTTTAGCTGATATGTTGCTTAGTCATATCCCCTGAATGAACCCTTAAAAACCCCTTTAATTATGTGTTTATGTGTAAGTTGTTTGCCTCACAGGCTGCGTACTTGTCCCTCAAACCCCCTTACCCTTGTTTGTTATTGCTGGACCATCATGGGTCCCCTGTGTGATGCTGGCTTTGTCTGTTTGAATTGTAAACTGTTTTTCAAGAACTGAATCTCTTATTCTAAAAAGCTGATTTTTATTAAAAGTCCCTCTTCTTTTCAAACTATTCTTCAACTATGTTTTACTTAAACTCCCTGAATCATGAGAACATCTCACTACTCCTAGTTTCTTAAGTTCAGCCCCCCTTCATGTGAGCAATGCCTTGGGGACCATTTTAGTACCCATTGAACTCTGACACACAAGGCTGGCATTCCTACACTGCACTTACTCATTCTTGGCTGGGGTACCTGGGTGTGAGCACTACCTGGGATCCTCTGAGGTCCTTAGGAACTCTGACACGCCCGGGGCTTATGAAAGGTTATGGCATATGGCATTAAGGACTTGGAGACTTGGGCCTATTGGTAGGCTCCTTATAGTGTAACTTCTTAATTTTCTTATTTACATATGTAATTCGTGCAACACTGGTCTGTAATAATTTGTTGTAAAATATTATGTGGCTGGATAGTGAAATGGGTGGGGAATATGCTTGCTATAATGTAAGTCTGGGTATAAACCATGCCCGTAGGTTTAATTTTCCTATATGCGCAATAGTCACCATGCTTAGGATAACTTGTCACTCATGCATTAGATACCATGATAATTAGGTTTATTTCTTTCAGCATCTCATTGCAATTGTATTCACTTAGAAATTATGTTCATAGGGTGAATAACAGCAAAAATGGCTATCGTAATATTATTGCATTCTCATAACTGCATCACCTAGAAATCCTGCTTTTCTAGGATAAGTAATACCATTAACAACTATCCAAATCTTGCATTAGAGATCATGTCCCTTAAGATATTATTTTCAGCATGTTACTTATGACAAAATCCTGTGATTGACAACGTATTTCGCATGAACACCTAGAAAATCATGTATTAGGTTCAGCAATCTAACAAAGAACCGGATTTTCTGTGAAACTACTATGTTCTGCTTTAAGTCAAAATGTGTTAACAAATGGATATTTCTAAAATACGTTCTGACGCTGAAACGCACATGCGTTTAGAATATCATGTATAGGTCTTGCACCATTCTGCCCCCTTGTTTGCATTTAGATACCATGTCTTTTAGGATTGCATTCATATTTTTCTAACAACCACCCCCCTTAGCGTGGTTAAAAATTAAAACAGACTCACCCCGATTAACAACTATTTTTCTTAAAAAAACTGGACACTTAGAACAGCATTACTGGAGCAACTTTGATACGCCTAGGCAAGCCTTAGATTTTTATACCTGTTAAAATTGGAAGCCTATTCCTTTATGTGTACGGTTTGGCTAACAACAGGTTAAAATCAGTATTTATAAACTGGTACAATTCCTTCTCTAAAATCAGTAATAAAATACCTCGCTACTGTATTCTCACCTAGACATCATGCATTAGGATCTGAAGTTAAAAGACCTTATGTGTGTTTGAGTCGTGCTGATATGTGCATAACTTGTGGAGGAATATCTGAGCTTCATATTTGCTTCTGTGTGTTTTTCCATATCTGTAGTCCTAACCGTCTTTGCTTGTCGTTTAGAATTTTGTCCTTTAAACCTAGGGGTTCAGCCTAGTACTTCCCTTTTAGGATAGTAGTCCTAGCCTCCTCCGGGATTGATAGGATGGGACGGGTAATAGCACGCGATAGAGTTCGAGACCAACACACATTTTAAAATGCCTGCACGGGGTGGGAAAGGGTAGAATATGGATATGATGAACGGTGAGCTAATACCACGTGTAGCCCCTCTTTGAGGAGTGACATACCGGGTATTGCATTGATGTGATCCATATTGTTTCAAACCTAGGATGACTTTCTCTCAAATGTCTTACTAGTTATTTCAAAGTTAATAATTCCAATGCTTATTTGAAATCCCCTCTTATTTGAGTCGTTACTTGCTACTTGCTTATTGTACAAATTCACGAAAACCATTTGGCCGGGAACCACATTTGTGGATCCTAAGGGGTGCCTAATACCTTCCCCTTGGGATAATTTCAAGACCTTACCTAATCTATGGTAATGCAAAGTAGTCTCATGAGTTAATCTCTGTAGGTTCCCTAACGCACCTTTAAAATCATTAGGTGGCGACTCTTCTTTTTAACCCTCATCCTTTAAAAGGAGTTGTCAAAATGTCATAAACCCGATCTCCGCTTAAAGGAAAAAGGGGGCGCGACAGTAAGCTGGTGTTGTCTTCAGCGTCACCTGAGATCAGTGTTTTGTCAAAGAGGCTTTGCACCCTGATTATGGATTGTTGATTTTCTTTACCTCGTTAGTGTGACCGGTGGCATGGATGTGTAGACTTTCTACCTTGTGCGGAAGGTTGTGGAACCATATCTCACGGGAATATTGTATAAGTGTGACATGTAGTCACTTAATTGATTGAAGATTTAGGACGAGGGCTATAGCAAAAGAAAATCTGAGAATTGGGAGAAATTTCGGTTTTATGGCCCTAAAACGTTAAAAAAGAGGAACAGTCATGGCGAAGCAATGACTATTGTTCCTTAGGTCATTTTTGAAGGGTCTTCATTTTACGCGATTTGGGTCTGGTCACCCGGATGCATGTAGATGGCATGGGCTATGCACACGAAATTCTAGGAATCGAGTGAAATTTCAGTTTTATGGCCTTACAACGCCAAAAAAGAGGAACGGTCATGAAGTGATGGCTATTTTTCCTTAGGTGATTTTTGATAGGCCGACAAAATTTTAGGTGATTCGGGTCTGGTCACCCGGATGCATGCAGATGGCGTGGACTATAGCACATAAAAATTCGGGAATCAAGCGGTATTCTATTTTTATGGCCTTAAAACACCAAAAAGAGGAAAGATCATGGCGAAGCGATGACTATTGTTCCTTAGGTCATTTTTGAAGGGTCGGAAAATTTTTACACTATTCGGGTCTGGGTTGCCCGGATACATGCAAATACGTGGGTTTATAACACTTGAAAATATGGGAATCAGGTGAAATTCCAGTTAAATGGCCCTAAAACGCCAAAAAAGAGGAACGATCATGGGCTGATATTCCTTTGGTTATTTTTGATCGGCTAAAATGTTTTACACGGTTCAGGTCCGGTCGCCTGGATGCATGCTGATGGCGTGGGTTATAACACATGAAAATCTAAGAATCAAGCAAAATTCCAATTTTAATTTATGTCTAAACTTGTATATTAAGTTGAATTCCCTTTTTTCTATATGTTTAATTTTTATACTTTAATATTCTTTAGTGAAAATCCTAGTTTGGTCACTGAATTCCAGCAGAAATATGCATACGTTGTTGGGTTTGTTATACATGTAGGTTTTGTGATAGTGATACCAATAATTTGGAGATTGATAAATAAGGTACACGAGCCAAGGGACAACAGTCGGTCGTTTTGATGGGCATCACGAGATTAACGCTTTGACTGGGATGTAAGAGAAAATAAAATTATGTGGCGACGAATACAAACTTCCAATTCCCTATCTTGATCCCTATGTTTACTAAAGAAAAGTAAGGATCTAACAACTAACATTCGATCTGGGTGATTATGATCAATATAGCAGATAATTTATCATTTTAGACTATTATTTTTTTTTTTTTAAAAACAACTTCGAAGAAAATAGATAAGTGTAACATCGCAAATCCCAAAACAAATAAGCATTATAACAAAAGCAAACTTGAAGAGAAGTCTTTAAAATCAATTTACTGATTGCCAAAAGGGTAACATTATCTCATTGACCACAAACTACTTTAAAGAGCTACTTCATGATACCCGTCGCAGCTGCCCGCCGATCCAAAAAAATTAAGGAGAAAATTAAAATTCCATTGTTTAATAGTATATACTAAAATAAGATTTTTTTTAATACTTTTATTTTTCTTTGCAAATCAAGATTGTAATGATCCCGCCGGCCTTTTTGAGATTTATAGCCCCGATCCTTTGTTTACTGCTTCCTCCGTATCATTTTCTTCTTATGTTTCTTGCCGGGAGGTGTTCGTTGTGGTTCGGAGTGTTTTGGGACACATAGTCCTTAAACGGAAGCTTAAGTCTTAGGATTTTGACCGTAGTTGAAACTGTGTGAAGACGACTCCGGAATGGAGTTTCGTCGAGTCCGTTAGCTCCGTTGCGTGATTTTGGACTGAGAGGGGTGTCCGGATTGTGTTTTGGAGGCCTATAGCTCATTTAGGCTTGAAATGACGAAAGTCAAATTTTTGATGATTTTGACCGGTATTGGACTTTTTGGTATCGGGGTCGGATTCCTATTCCAGAAGTTAGAGTAGCTCCGTAAGGTTGAATAGGACTTGTCTACAAATTTTGGAGTCAATCGGACGTGGTTTGATATGTTTCGGCATCAATTGTAGAAATTGAAAGTTTCAAGTTCATTAAGTTTGAATCGGAGGGTGATTTGTGTTTTTAGCGTTGTTTGATGTGATTAGAGGGATCGACTAAGTTCGTATGGTGTTTTAGGACTGGTTGATATGTTTGGTTGAGGTCCCGGTGGCCTCGGGTGTGATTCAGATGCTTAACGGAATGAGATTCAGACTTAGGCACTTGCTGAGAATTTGTTGGTTTCTGGTGTTTCGAACCTGCGGAGGGGAGACCGAAGGTGCGGACTCGCATATGTGGAGGGTAGCTCGCAAATGCGGCCCTGGGCTGGGTAGCCAGGGGTCGCAGGTGCAGAAATAGAGCCGCTCCTGCGGAAGAGTAATCGCATAAGCGAAGGACGGTCTGGGGGAGGTGATCGCAGAAGCGTACATGGGTCCGCAGGTGCACACAAAGAGGTGCGATCCTAGGGTTGCAGAACCGGACTCTGAGTTGTTAAGTGGAGTCCTCACCTGCAAGGGAAATTCCGCAGGTGCGGTGACGTAGATGCGATGGCAGGTCCGCAGATGCGAAAGAACTGGGCAGAAAAGAGAAATTCGAGGGTTTGATTCCCGTTTTGATTTTGGGACTTTGAGAGCTCGGTGTGAGGCGATTTTTCGAGGTTTCTTTTAGAAGATTGTTGGGGTAAGTGATTCTAACTCGGATTGGGCTCTATTTCATGAATCTATTGCTTTTTTCATCTTTTAATTAGGGATTGAGTTGGAAATTTGGAAAAAATGGTAGAAACTTCACAGACTAAAATTTCAAGTTTTGGAAGGAGATTTGAGGTCGAATTCGAGTAATTATTGTATGGTTGGACTTGTCAGTGAATGACTGTTCATATTTTGTGTTTTTAACCGATTCTGAGACATGGGCTCGAGGAGGCTTTTTGGGTCGATTTCCTAATTTCTTGCTTTAACTTAGATTCCATTGATTAGATTAGTTTCTTATAGATATATTTATGGTGTGTAATTGATTTTGGCTAGATTTGGGCTATTCAGGGTCGGATATTCGTGGGAAAAGGATTGCTACCGATTGATTGAGCTTAGTTCGAGGTAAGTGGCTTGCCTAACCTTGTGTGGGGGAAATCCGCTTAGGATTTGGTACTAATATTGAATATGTGAGCACCGTTTATGCGAGGTGACGAGTGCGTACACATGCTATTTGTTGTCAAACTTGATTTTTACCGAGTAATTACATGTTTTCACCTTAATTGAGTATACTAGCATGTGTAGTTACCCCGTTAGCCTAGAATAACATGTCAACATGTCTTAATTTCTTAACTGAACTCTGTGCAGCATGCTCGGTGAATTCCTTCTTCCTTTCTCGACTTGTACTTAGTCTAAATTGTAGATTTGCTTGCTGTACCTATCATCTGTAAATTGTCTGCGATGTTTATTTACTTTGAAACTACGAGACTGTATCCCGGGAGATCCCATGCGGTACCTCGGGAGTTCTCCCTGTACATTTACTTTTGAGACTACGAGGCGGTACCTAGGAAGTTCTACCTACACATTTACTTTTGAGACTACGAGGCGGTACCTCGGGAGTTATCCCTGCATATTTACTTTTTGGACTACGAGACGGTATCTCGGGAGATCCCTTGTCATTTATTTTTTGTGTTTTCTTATGTTATTTCATTGTGTTTTCCTTTGTCAAATTCCAGTCTTTTATTATACGGCTTTATTCTCCTTCTTTATTCATTATATACCAATGGGCCTGACATGACCTCGTCACTACTCGACTGAGGTTAGGCTTGGCACATACTGGGTACCGATTGTGGTGTACTCATGCTACTCTTCTGCACATGTTTTTGTGTGTTGATTTAGGTGCTCGTATCAGACGCATCATCAGTGAGTCGAGAGAGCTTTGGAGACTTCAAGCTATATCTGTCGCGCCCGCAGACCTCGAAGTCCCCTTCTCTTCTTCCCCGTGTCAAAAACTTTTTGTATTTTCTTTTATTAGACTCCGGTGTATAGAGATATTATCTCCTTTCTGTAGCTTGTGACTCATGATGTTCTGGGTTTTGGGAAAAGCTGTGTACGTTAGTGTTTTGGTTATTGTACATGTCGCGCGACATTGTTGTTGGTTATCTAGTATCTATTGCAGTTAGATGTTAAGCTTTGCTTCCATTATTGGTATTTTCTGTAAATTGTTAGTCTTACCTAGTCATAGAGACTAGGTGCCGTTATGATATGGTTCAGAGAGGTGTTTGGGTAGTGAGAAGTTTGTATCAGATCTCTAGGTTCATAGGTGACGTGAGTCACAAGTCGGTTTATTAGAGTCTCGCAGATCGGTACGGAGATGTCCGTACTCATCTTCGAGAGGCTATGGAAAGGTTAGGAACGATTATACTTCTTTGATTCCTTGTCGTGCGAAGTTATTGGCATCAGATTCTAAACTTCTCTATTCTATTCTTTCTCACGGATGATAAGGACCCGTACTGGAGGATTTGATGACTAGGCACCTGCGCCCCTTGCTAAAGACGCTAGAGGCTGGGGCTGCGGTGAAGGACGACCACAGTGCAGCCGGAGCACCCGCGCGCGCTGCGACAGAGGAGCCCCCAGCAGATCCAACTGGAGGGCAGACACCTAAGGCCCTATTGCTGCACCAGCCCTCCAATAGACTCTATCCTAGTTATTGAGAATGTTCAGTACCTTAGCTCAGGCTGGATTGATCCTACTAGCTCCTGCCACATCTCAGGCGGGGGGAGGGGCATAGACTCCCACATCCCTTACTACTGAGTAGAGGGTCTAGGCTGACCAGTGTCACGATCATAATCAGAGGGCCATGACTTGCACCCTGTGCCTACTAAACCGAGTGCCACGTACCTTATCCTCTTTTACTATAAGACTCGTCACGGGCCATGATAGACCACATCTATATTAACATTATTATAACTTAACTCACATAACTAATTCAAAAAGATTTATATAGATACATAGGGGATGACAAGGCTATTGACATGTCATACCTAAAACTATACACAGGACGCTATCTGCAAAACCTCTAAGAAAACATGGCCATAATATATAAGTGGGGACAGGGTTCCCGACATTCTCATAAAACAAAATAGCATATATAGAACGTAACTCGGCAATACTCCAGGAAGATGTGGAGCTCACCAACCAAAAGCTGATATCTGGAGGTAGCCTACAGTGGATGGTCCTTACCTCACCTATCTACACCTGCGTGGCATGATACATAGCACCCTAACAAAAGGGACATCAGTACGAAGAATGTACCAAGTATGTAAGGCAGAAATGAAACGTAGTAATAAGATACTATCTCGGGGAGGGATAAGAGTCAACTTATAACCTCTGACTTGCCGCTGAGGGCCATAACATATAGAATAAAACCTATCTCGTATATATAAATAAAACTACAATATAATAGTTCCGATTACATCATTCTCGTGACATGAACCGCCCAACTGATCAGTGGTAACTGCCCAACCAGCCGTAGCACGGTGGTAAATGCATAACCGCCCAACCGGTGGTAAATAATGATACATAACTGCCAAACCAGTGGTAACTTCTCGACCGGCCGTAGCTTGATGGTAAATAGATATGCATGTCTGCCCAACTGACCCTAGCACAGTGATAAATGAAGATGCATGTATCACTATATTATAAACATTAACATATTTATCAAATACCTCAATAGAAACTTAGGAACATACTTAAACATACTTGAATATAACTTTATAAGAATGAATAGCATAGACATCCTTAACTGCTAAGAGTAGAATCATTTATGGAATAGCATTATGTTTACATATCATTACTTGGGTCATGCCAAAAGGAAATAAGGGATAGCCTTAACATACCTGAACCAATTCTCTTAGAATTTGGTATGGAATTGTTTTGACTTACTCACGATCGGACCACTCTACTTACACAAGAGATTCCATTTGATTTGTAAGGCAAACACCTGGATTCATATTGAAGAACACACATTTAAGCCTTTAGAAACCCAGAGTTAATTCATATTTGAATAAGCTCATGTTTTAGCCTTTTGAAACTCATAGTAAGATGGCATTTAACATCTTTCTAATTGTAAAAAGCCTTTAGTGGTGTGGCCCACTCAGTGTATGACTTAGCCACTTTAATCCTCCAAAATGTGACACATATGCAAGTACTTTAAGAGTCATTTTAATGTTAAGGGGTGCTGCCACTTTTTTTTGGGGGGGGTGGGGGGTTTAATCTTCCCATAATTTCATAGTTAATTAGGTAATATCGATAATTGATCGATTACCCACATAAATAAGAACTATCTCAACTTACTTTAAATACTACTCACTTAACACACTTTATGTACCCTACTGTCATGGTCATGGAGTACCTTGTATGGCACTGGTCCATAAATACCGGGTATTATGGCTCGGATCGTATTATATTCCAAATCGACAACGTTTAATGAAACTGGCTTTCTTTCATTCGTTTACCCTTTAACCTTCACGACACTTACTTATCACTTGTTATAAATAGCATAAATGCTTATAACCTCAAGATAATCTCATCCCCGAGTCTACGTCGATTAACTTACGACGAAATTTTAACGTACGAAATGCTAGATGTAACATCCTTCCCCTTAAGAACATTCGTCCTCGAATGTTTAGAATTGCAAGATGTCACATACTCATCAATTATAAATGTATATATATATTCCCAGGCTATACTCCAATGAAACAAATAGCAGGCTCTCATGGGGTCAGGACATCGTCCCTCCATAAAACTACTTACTAATCCATTTGTCACCTCTGTTTATGTTAATATATCTTCTAGGCGCTGACACCTATTAGTTTTAATCTTAATAACCGGGTTCATAACTTTCTATTCCATTATACAAACTTTCCAAAAATCTTGCGTACTATATGTTGTTTCCTCCCTTGGGCGTTAGAGCTATCAGGGTTCTAACTTCTTAATGTCCTAGGTTACTCCCCTTTCCTCCCTTAATCCATTATCCTTGGGTTCTTACTTTTCTTTCAAGCTAGTCTTGGTTTCTCTTAACCCTTTAGACGTAATGCCAACTCATTCTTATATTAATCATATTAACTAGGCAATTTGCATTAATACGATCGAACATAGTCACAGTACCTGGCACATCATCTGGTGTAGCCTCTGGGTCCTGATGACCTGCCAAAGCATATATGCGGTTATGACTACCGCCAGAGCTAGATGCTCCACCCTTGCCTCTACCTCTACCAGCTGATGCTTGAGGGCCTCGCTCTAGAGAGCGTACTGAAGAGGATGAGACTTATATAGATTTGGTGGGCTGAACCATCCCTCTTATGTCATTCATAGGACAATCCCTCATGTAATGACTAGGGTCTCCACAAGTATAACATACATTAGATCCCTAACAATATTGTCTAGAATGAGCTCTACCGTATTGACTACACCGCGGAAGAGACGCCCTCATCTGTGCTGAATCCCTCCGATTATGAAAACCCGAAATTCTCAAGCCCTAACCTGATGACAGATCCCTCAAAATACGTCCTCTGCAACTGTCGGCCACTATCAACAGGATATGGTGGCATAGGATTGCCTGGAAAATCCTCAGGATGTGTAGCAGACCTAGCCTTCTTACGTTGACCCTCATCACGATTCTCGTAGTGCTGTCGTTTTTGATCCTCCAAATTCTGAGCATAAGCCTGGATGCGGGAAATATCCATACTATCGAGCACAGCGGCCATGAAACACTCATTAATCAGGTGCGACCCAAGTCCTACCACAAAACGATGCACGTGGTCACTCATTTCACCCACAATCGAGAGGGCATACCTCGCCAAGGAATCAAACTAGAGACTATACTCCCGCATACTCCTATTGCCTTATTTATGAGTGAAGAACCTATCTACCCTTGCTTGACGAATCTCCGCCGGTAAGTAATGACGCAAACAAACCCCTAAGAACTCTTCCCATACCGCTGGAGATGCATTTGTCCCTCTAGACAATTCCCAAGTTTCATACCATTGAACTGTTTAACCAAAGAATTGATTCTCTACCAAAGCTATTTTAAAGAGTACTCGGGTTTCTGATAACCAATAGAATACACTAATAATTATAATTATACTTGTAAATAGAAAGCAACAAAGATGCGTAAAAGTAAGTCTAGTTCAATAGTGGTTCGAATGTGTTTTTACAAGTTATATTTTACTCCCTTTTATAGGGAATTTCTTAATATAACGTCTACTCTTCTTAATGATTGAGCATTAATGACTAATAATGGAATTAATGTAACGTTACAATGGTTAATCGTAATTGTTGCGTGCAGATTATGTAAAAAGATCTTCGAATCTGCCCTTTATTCTGCCATGATTCATTCTAACCGTGTCTCTTCATCTCCTCAATTAGATTGAGGTTCCTGTATCTAATTACCTCGTGGGTATGTCGTTTCGTTCTTCTTTATCTCGTACCTCTTTGTAAAGTCTCGTCCAGTTGTTATGTTTTCATTGCTCCACATGGACTGCTCTGTCATCATAATTTATTACACATGTGAAGCTTATTTTTACCAATACAGATAGTCCCCCCACTTACCATTTATTTATCAATTAAATATTTGGTAAATGGACACTCATTTACGGCAGGAATATTTTGCCGCCGCTTCACTCGTACCATTGCATCCTTCTCTGAATGTATACGTTGCTTGTCACTTCCATTTAATGCCTGTGCCACGTGGCTATCTCGGATTTGTTTTGCAATTATTCAGCACCTAGGGCTTTTTGTGGCTGCATCAGTCACGAAGTGACAGTTTCAATTATGACTTTCACATCACTGTTTTTTCCATTTTTTGACAGTCGCCTATGAGTATAAATACCCCTTTTTCTTCCTTTGCTTTCACGAAAAAATTCTAACCTTCTTTATTTATTTGTAAATTCTTTATTCTAGTAAACATGTCTTCTTCAAAATAGCATTCCAAAAAGGTCATTATTGTAGACGAATTGACTCCTTCTAGTGCTCCAACATGAAGTAGGAGGGGTGGTAGACTGAGGAGCTTAAGTTCTACACCTTCCAGGGGTTCTTCTTCTTCTCATATTACTCCTCCGCCATCTTCTAGGTCCAATGTTTCTTTGTCTTCTTCGAGGGCTAGGGCTTCTAAATCTTCATCAAAGAGTACAGAGCACAATGAACCACTTCGTGAGCCGAGAGTCGATGAGATTGTTCCTGACGAGCATTCTTTTGCCAGGGATAGTGTGGCCATGAGTGAACAGCTTTCTTCCATGTCATCACATAATAGTGTTGACCTCTATCCTACCCAAATAATAGAGGGTTTACTCCCACTCGTACGCAGAGATTGTTGTTGGAAGTCTGATTTTCCAGTTGTAGTTCCTAATGATAACCAAAGAATTACCTCTTATAGAAATGGGTATTCTTATGTCTATACTTATCCCTTCACATTAGGATTCAAGCCTCCCATCAACCATGTTATCATTGAATTTTTTTGATTCTTCAATGTTTGCTTGGGACAAGCCGGTCCTCTTGTTTGGAGGGTAGTTGCGTGCCTTAGGTATTTGGCCAATTTAGCTTCTGTCCCCTTTACTTTCCATCATCTTATTCACCTCTATTTCCTGATGCTATTTCGCCAAGGATTTTTTACTCATGCGGCGAGGAGTAAAAGAGTGTTAGTTATTTCGGATGATAACAAGGATAGAGGGTGGTATGTTCGGTATGTTGCTGTTCCTACTGCAGGTTTAGTAGGTGAAGAAAATCTCCCCTTCCTTGAGAAGTGGAACTTTGCACGTGAGTACAGTTTTGCTCACTTTCCTTTTTTATGCTTTTGATAAACTATCATTACCGTGACTGTTTCTTTTTATTTTGAGCAACCATGGGAACCGTCGAGAATATCTCCGATTTTCGTGATTGGGTAGAAAAATTATTGTTGATCGCTCCTTTAGAAGAACGTTCTTGGAAGTACCTCTCTTCGAGGTTTGGTTAGAAGGTTAAAACCCATGGTAAGTGAGGGTTTTTTGCTTCTTCTCTTTTTGAGCTTTATCTAATCCCTTTTATTTGGTAGGGTTTCCTGGTCGTGGAATTTTTGCTGCGGATGTGTCCGCTTCAAAGTTGTCCCTGGCTAACGCTCAGGAGATCATTGTTGGCTCCTCCTCGTCGAAAAGGAAGGCAAGTAGGTCCCGGACCTTGGAGGATGAAGAAGAACAGGAGGAGGGTTCGCTGATTCATAGGTCGTGAAGGAGGAGAGTCATTTTTGACGATGAATCTGTGCCCGTTGTTGATCCTCCCGTACCTGAATCAGAACTCTCCGCTCTTGAAGATGCAACTCCCTATCTTGTTCACGAGTCCATTGATCATCAATTTCAACAAGGTTTTTGTACAGTTTCTGATGAAGCTTCTCTTGCTATTTTCCCTACGTCTGCTCTTGCGGAACTTTCATTTATTGCTCCCGTTGCTGTTTCTGCTCCCATTGCTGTTTCTGCTTCCATTGTTGTTTTTGCTCCTCATCCTACTCCGCCCGTGGCTCCTTCCCCCACCCTTACTTCCATGCCTTCTGTTGTTGAAGTAGGGTTTTCCAGCAGGGGGTGATGAAGCAAGTAACTATTGAGGTTCCTGCGGGAGGCAGCCTCTTGAAAAAGTCGGGCCAGGCTGATGTATGGTTAAAGCCCTTGATAGGCCTGGTTGAGAAGTCTAAGCTGGAAAGTCACAGCTCTTTAACTTGGATGAACGCGATTGTCCACTCGTCCCTAAAGGTAAAATTTGTTCCTTCTTCATATGTATGTATATATATATATATATATATATATTTTACCATATCTAACTTATCTTTTCATGTAGATCAATATTATAGGCACATAATTGATGAAGAGAGTCGTTCAAATGGAGAAATCAGCAAATGACTTCCATATCGAGGCTGACAATTGGAAGGAGCAGTACGAGAGTCTACAACTTGATATGGAGGCAATGGAGGAGGAGAATGTCCTTGGAGCAGCGTATCAGAGTTATTGCAGTAGATCTGGCCATAGAGAAGGCATCATCAAACCAGGCAGGTAAGGATAAAAACATCTTGGAGTCTTCTTGTGCGGAGCAACTTTCTCATGCCACTGAGGAGATAAGGAGCCTGAAAGCTTTGTTATATCAAAATGAGGCTTACTCTGGTGAACTAGTACAATTTCTTACCCAGACCCAAGAAGACCTCCGTAAATCTTCAGATAAGGTCCAATTTCTAGAAAGATCTCTTGCTCTTTTGTAAGCTTCTCATGATGCTGTCGTGGCTAAAAGAGATGAGCTAAGAGCCGAAGCTGAACAATGGGAGAAAGACTACGAGGCTCTTGAAGACAAAGTAGTTGTCGATGTTAGTTGGGCTTATTTAAATGCCAGACTTGACACATTGACGAAAATGGGCCAAGAGAATTTTGACGTGGAAGCTGAAATTGCAAAGACCAAAGAGACGATTGAAAAGTCTCGGCAGAGTCAGAATTTCTCATCACCTGAAGTTGAGGTCCCTGATGAAGCTTCTACACAAGCCTCACCATCTCAAGCCGCTCCTCCTGCCAGCGAAGATACCCGCCCCCCCATCTAGTGAAAGAGTTTGTGGAACTTGGTCTCTTTTTTTTTAAATTTATTTATTTGCAACAATTGGTGGTTACCCCAGGTCCAATTGGGGGTAAATTTTGGTTCTTGTAAGTCCCCAACTGAAAACTTAGGGGCAACCTTTGCATAAAAAATCCGGCTTAAGACTAAGTTATTACTTAGTTTTTTGTCGTAATATTAATATCAATAGTAACATGACTTTTTGGTTTCTCGAGTTTTTGTTTTACTCTAAAGTCTTTGCATGATTTTTTAGGGTTTTTGTTTTACCCCTTAGTTTTTGACTTTGCATTTGAAAAATGCTTTGAGTTTTCGTGCCTTTTATGAAAGAGGACCCTTTTTTTATCGACACTTAATGAAGAAGACGTCTCAACTTCATAATGGTGTAAATGTACAAAAGAGAGATAGGAATTTCACATGTTTTATTGAACAATGTTTTGAAGAAAGTCTTTGTATTATTTTGAACTTTCGTAACATTTTAAATGTGTTTGAGTATCGTTTATAAATCTTTTGTAACTGTTTTTCTTACAACTGATTTGGTATAAATACAAGGGTATGATTTTTACCCGTAACTGTTTTCTTTTGCAACAGATTTTTGAATAAATACAAGGGTATGAATTTGTACCCGTAATAGTTTTCTTTTGCAACAGTGTTTTGAATAAATACAAGCGTATGGATTTTTTTCCATTATTTACAACAGTTTTTGAATAATCCATAATTGTTTTCATTTACAACTGTTTTTGAATAAATACAAGGGTATTCATTTCACCCGTGACTAACATTCTGCCTTTAACCTAAATATTCGTTTACGTTTACGAATATTTTTTTTGAAGGTTTCTGAATCAGGCTTTGTGTCTTTGTCTTTGGCTCTTTGATTTTGCTCATAATGCTTGACTTGTTGGAAAAATGGATCTTCATGCTTGAGCTTTGACTCTTTTGATAGTCTTATTTGCTTCTTCTTTGCCTTCCATACTGTATACTGCCCCAAGTGTTTGAGCTTTGAAGAATAAAATCTCGAGCACTTGACTATTCCTTCCTTGTGGTTCTTTTCCTGAAAAGGAAAAACATACGAGACTTGAAGGTATATAGTTTAGATGATGACTGCTTAACCCTTAAAAATGTCCATCAGAAAGTTGTAACCCTAGACCGGGAATTCAGTTACTTCCTCGTGTCTATGCAGGTCTAATATCATCATCTGGTGATGGGTTAGCTTTTTGCCTATCATCTAAAATGGTTAGTATAATTTTAATTGTAAAAAAATGAAATCGAACGTAATGATACCTGACTGGGGTATTCCTTTTACTTAGAAGTAATACTTCATCAAATGAACAACATTCCAACTCGTTGGTAAAATTATGTCGTCCATAGTTTCCAGCTCATAAGCGCCTTTTCCAGCAATGCCACGGACTTTGTAAGGTTCTTCCCAATTTGGATTTAGCTTTCCTGCACCGGCTTTCTTTGTTGATTGGAAGATTTTTTTAAGAACGACGTCCCCGATTTTGAAATGTCTGAGGTGATCTTCCCTGTTGTAATATCTCTCTATTATTTGTTTTTGCACTTCCATACGTATTAATGCAACTTCTCTTCTTTGCTCGAGCAAATCCAGATTTCTTCTCAACTTGTCGTTGTTTGTTTCTTCTGTTGCTGGTGTGAATCTCGTGCTTGGTTCGTCGATTTCCACTGGTATTAAAGCTTCTGAACCATAAACAAGCGCGAATGGAGTTTCTCCCGTGGTTGTTTTTGCTGTATTTCTGTAAGCCCATAATACTGCCGGTAACTCTTCTGGCCAATTTCGCTTGGATTTTTCCAACCGTTTCTGTAAATTATTGACAATGATTTTGTTCGTTGACTCGGATTGCCCATTAGCCACGGGGTGATATGGTGATGAAGTGATTCGTTTTATTTTCCAACTTTTGAAGAATTCTATGATTTGTAAGCCTATGAATTGTGGGCCATTGTCACATACGATCTCCTTTGGTATACCAAAGCAGCATATTATGTGTCCTCATATAAAGATTTTCACTTCTTTTTCTCGCACCTGTTTAAAAGTGTCTGCCTCCACCCATGTTGTGAAATAATCTGTTAATACGAGTTAGAACCATACCTTTCCTTTAGATGGGGAAGAGGTCCCACTATATCCATGCCCCATTTTATGAAAGGCCACGGTGACACCACTGGGTGGAGTAATTCTGCTGGTTGATGCATATTGCTAGCATATCGTTGACATTTGTCACATTTGGCTACAAAATTCTCAGCGTTTTCTTTCATTTTAGGCCAATAGTACCCTACTCTGATCAGGGTTTTGACTAAGGATCTTGCTCATGCGTGGTTTTCGCAGTGTCCTTCGTGTACTTCTTTCATCACGTACTCTGTTTGAGTGGGTCCAAGGCACCTTGATAGGGGACCTCCAAACATTTTTTGGTAGAAAGTATCACGAACTAGGCAGTACCGTGCCGCTTTCTGGCGAAGTGCTTGAGCTTCTTTTTATCTTCAGGCACGGTACCATTCTGCAAAAAGTTTACAATTTCGTTTCTCCAATCCAAGGTTAAATTGTTAAACGTTACATCATTTTTGTCCTGGTCGATTGCTGAATGAAATAAGTGTATCACAATAGCATTGTCTTTATTTGTTACGTCGTTAACTGCTGCAAGGTTAGCCAACACATCTGCTTCTGCATTTTCCTCCTTGGGTATTTGCATAACTTTCCACGACTAGAATAGTCTTACTAGGTCTCGTACCTTTTCTAGATATTGTTGCATCCGGATCTCTCTAGCAGTATAAGTCCCCTGCATCTTGTTTACCACTAGTTGAGAGTCACTTTTGATCACGATCTGCTCAATTGAGAGTTCTCGTGCTAGTTCAAGTCCTGCAATGACAACTCCATACTCTGCTTCATTGTTAGTTATGGGATAACTTTTAATAGCCTGTCTTATCTTTTCACTCGTAGGTGATATTAGAACAATTCCCAAATCGACTCCTTTTACATTAGAAGAGTCGTCAGTAAATAGGGTCCATATTCCTGGATTAGCCCCTTTGAAGATTTGTAACTTTTTTTCCACTCCAGGGATTATGCTAGTATTAAAATCAGCGACGAAATCAGCTAAAATTTGAGACTTTATTTTAGTCATAGGCCGATATATTATGTCATGTTCGTATAATTCTATTGCCTACTTAGCCAATCTCCTTGATAACTCTTGTTTATGAAATATATTTCTCAGTGGATTTGAGGTTACAACAGTAATTGGGTGACACTGAAAGTACGGTCTTAACTTTCTAGCTGCCATGATTAAAGCTAAAGCTACTTTTTGTAGATGGGGATATCTAGTTTCAGCATCTAATAAAGATTTTCTTACATAATAAATTGGAGATTGTACCTTTGTCTTCTCTTTCCAATACTGCACTTACGGCAATTTCTGCAACGGCATGATAGACATATAGCCTTTCCCCCTCCTATGGTTTAGACAACAGCGGGGGATTTGATAAATAGGCCTTCAGATCTTTGAGAGCCTATTGGCATTCTTTAGTCCATTCGAACTGATTCTGCCTTTTTAGAACTGCAAAGAATATAAAACTCTTCTCCGATGTCACGACCCAAAAATCCCACCTTCGGGCCATGACTGCGTCTAACGTTGAACCCGCTAGACAAGCCAACGTTTGAACTAAGTAAAACTTATTAACAAAAAATACGAACAAGATAACCAAGGCTTCGATGGCCCACCATATAAAATTTAACAAAATAACCCAAAATACAACCTAGCACGTTTCGAAATAAAACCCATAAACAAATCCCAGAACTGGTGTCACATACTCATGGACTATCTAAGAGATTACTACAAACAAAAAGTCTGAAATAAGTACATAAGACTGTCTTTGAAATACAAAGTAAGACAGAGCTAAAAGTGGAAGGTAGAAGGTGACGTCAAGGCCCACGAACGTCTGTGGGTCTACCTCGAGTCTCTGTGTGACTGAATGAGATGCTCCGATCGTCAGTGATCTCCGGGTCCGGCTGCGTAGTCTGCACAACATAAAGAAGTGCAGGTGTAGCATCAGTACAGTCGACCCCATGTACTGAGTAAGTGTCGAGCTTAACCTCGGCGAAGTAGTGATGAGGCTAGGACCAACACTACATATGTATCTGTGCAATTTTATATAATAGCAGGAAAAATGGCAACAGAAATAAGCAAGTAAGACAGATACGGGGAGAACATGCTGGGGAGATAGGGTAACCGTATGCTAACACAGAAGTACAAGGTAATAAATAAAACGTAAAGGCAAGGCAGAAGTATAGCTTCTCAAACATATAATG
>MDKH01090575.1:0-13061 GCA_005239495.1 Nicotiana undulata | reverse complement strand
AGCATTTGATTCAGAGACATATATTATAGTTTTAGCAGAGTTAGTTTATTTATTCTTAGATGCTCATGACTATTGACTCCAGTTCTTGGGAGGTTTGTTTAGAGTATTAAGGGGACGCTAAGACTTATTATTATTAATTTTGATGTGGTTGCTTGCTTATTATTAAATTGTGAACTGTGATAATTGAATAAATGCGTAGTAAAGTGATGGTCGGCTAGCCTAGTTCCACGATAGGCGCCATCACGGCCTGTTAGGATTTGGGGTCGTGACATGATGTCCTTCCTTGCCTATACTTACCCGTAGTTACTTATCTCCACGCCCTTGTGCTTGTAGGTTACTTCTGGACTAATATTTCGACTAACTTCCCAGTGGTACTCTCTTTTATGTCCATAACACTCATATGGTATCTTTATTTACCCAACTCCTATCCGAATATTTCTCAAGGATCACGATGTTATAACTGCGAGGCTGAATTCCCCATACTAGGGTTCCCTATGTTTAGCTTGCACAATCTGTTGATTCGTCTAAAACCTCCTATCTAGCAATAACTAGGCTCTTCCTGAACCACTAACTAATCGTTGGCCCATTCTCATATCAATATTCCGCGTAATCTTTCTTGGGTTATTTCCTTTGTCTTAACATACGTTCTCGTACTGACTCCTTATCTACTAATAACATCTCGGGCAGGAACCCCTACTTCCTCTCCTTGACATCGTGTTTGCATAATGTTCGGGAATCATAGCATATCTTTAATAGGTGCATCTCATTCCCTTTTTCATTTTATCGCATTCTTCCTTTACCATTCCATAATTACTAGAACCACTTAATTTTGACTTAATGTCACATCACTCCATATTCCCCCCTTTAGAGAAGTACTAATATTCAGCACTACGGTGATCTATCTATAGATGTTTTACCTCTTCATCAATGGCATCTTCTCACATTAACGATGACCCTTACTTGCCTTGCGGTAATTCTTCTGTACCGGGGGTAACGAAATTCCTTACTCGCGAGGGTGGCACTTAGTATGACTGGAATATACAACCCCTTAAGGTGAACTCTTCTCACATTTCTTGCTTTAGGGAAGCGTCTTCCCGAATGACCATTCTCTGATTTTCTCATGAATCTTCTTTTTTCGACCACTCTGTTATTGCCGGAGAAAAATCTGAAATTCTTATGATGCTGACTATTATCAATCACATAGTCCCTAGTTCATGTTTAGTTTATCTTGTTCACCAGACCATACTAGTTCTTATTACTCTAGGGTTTAACTTTTCCTTCAGGTAGTCGCGTTGGAGTCACAAACTTATTTATTGAAACGAGGATATGACTTTATGGCCTATACTCTTTTGTTGTCTCAAGGCCTATCACCTCTTGTCTTTTCGTTTACTTGACTATAGATTCTGCAATACTTTCATCTTTTGATCTACCGTTGTCATCCATGTATCACATCTTACTCATAATGCATCATTAACTCTTTCCTTATTTCCTGCTAATATTTATGTCTATTACTTTATTCCAAAAACTTAAACAAGACATTCTTTTGCTTTTAGCTCCGCTTGCTCCACCTACTGGCTTTTCAGGTTGCCTAACATTCTTTCTCTACTAGGGATGGGAGCAATACCAAAGTAATATTTATCCCTTCGAAAATGTCAACCAACTTTCTTTCTCGTGTAAGATGAGACATATTGTAAGTATGGATCAGTATATGGATTTCTTAGAATTGTTATGAGGAAGTAAGTAGTTGCATATTTGTCGTAGTATAGTATCTTCTGGTCTTTCTCGAGTCCTCTGACTTTCCGTGCCATGATACCTTCTAATAATATCTTTACCGTTTCAAAAGATGACCAAATGCGGACCAATAATATTCAGGAAAAGCTGCCACAATTGTGCAGTAACTTGGCAGTGCAAAAACAAATAAGAGTGGCTCTTTGTTTGTTTCCCATGTAGGAGACATTCACTTCATAGAACCAACCATCTTTCTTGTAGATTCTATGAATATAAGTTTTAGTAGAACTCCAAAATGTCCTCCTTGATCTCCTCTGTTTCGTTATTTAATACTCCATTGACGTCCAATCTACCAATGTAATTGTATTCAAACCATCCATTCATCATTTTGGGTTACTCTAACCGCAACCGGATCCTACTATCCTGTCTTTCTCTTTAAACCATATCCGTTAGCTCCCATAGAGCATGACTGAGATAGGTGCAGCCGATCGTACGTACATCTATTACTATTGAAGGTAATTCAAAATGCTTATATCTCCCTTCCTTAATGGTAAATAAGGATAATCTTTATTAACTGGGTACCTCGTACCCTTCTTCACCTTGCTTATTTTACTTGTTACAACTCGTCTCTAACTTTCGACTCCGTCATTCCTTTTTACCGTAAGACCAGATAAGTATTCTTTCCTAAAAACTCCTTATCAAGAACCGTACACCCTTTAGTATACGCATTATCAGCTGAAGATTTCATATTTACTCATCATAAGCAATATGCAACAATCGAGTTCCTCTAACTCAACACTTTCACAACTATATCGCTTATCGATCATCTTTTGGAATGTAGGCATCGTCTTATTACTAATAGAAGTTCAGAATTTGCATTCTTATAAATAAGCTCTACAACACGATCTAGAGTAAGAAGAAACAGTGACAGTCCAAAATGCCCTGTAGCCTCCTGAATATAAGTGTGGTGCACGACACACCCATAAACAAGACTCTACTGGACACGGCTTTTAGACTCCCTAGGACAGAACTGCTCTGATACAACTTTGTCACGCCCTGAACCTGGGGAGGCATGGCTGGCACCTAATGCAGAGCTGGCCCGAGCGAACCACTATGTAACTCATAATCATTCAATCAAAACTATAACATACATAAGTCGAGTTGGCTGAACACATTCCTTTGTAACTATCATGGCCAACATGGCCACAACTCATAATGTACAACTGTAAGAGGGCATCACTATATAATAAACTATCGTTCTTAAGACAAGAATACATATGGGCCGGCAAGGCCTATGACATACTGTACAAAATGAACCTTTGTCTACAAAGCCTCTAAGATTATTTGACATCAAATGGCACAAGGTACCGGCCTACTAATAAGTCTGTAGCAAAACTCTTACACGATGACTCGTAAACTTGGCTGCACTCCGAATGAGGTGGAGTCTTACCGATCCTTCGTTGAATGCTAATCTTGTTTACTATGAGGGCTCGTCAAACCGTTTGCCTATACCTGCAGGCATGAATGATGCGTCCCAAGCAAAAGGGATGTCAGTACGAACAATGTACCGAGCATGTAAGCCAGTATACTAAAAGTTCAAACTGAACTGATAATATAATAACTGCAGGTAACTGGAAGTCAAAGATAATCCGAAGATATGCTTACCTGCTGATACTGACTCAACTCTCTCAATATAGTAAGTAAAATAGTTGTCCGGCCCTATAAGGCTCGGTATATATATATAACTTTATAACTGCCCTGCCGTAGTAGGCTCGCTCATAGGCGCTCGTCCATACTAGGCTCTGTATCTCGGCCACTAGGCTCGCTCATAGGCTCTTGGCCACAGTAGGCTCGGTATATAACTTACCATCTGATCAGAGGTTGCCCAATAAGGGCCTGCCCATCGATTATAGCTCGATGGTAATGAAAATAAGGTAATATTTTATATATATAAACTCTCTGCTCTCTTGACTGGAAAAAGAAAATACTCAAATGAATATGAAGTTTCGATGAAGAGAATATTGTAACTTACGAGACTAGGAAAATATACATAAATTCAGGAATATGAGTTTCTATATACCTCGTTATCAAACTCATGTAATTATGGGATTATGCCAAAATGAAAGAAGGGCTTAGCCTTAACATACCTGGGTTAGGGAAAAATCCGTATAATATCTTGGAAAAGATTGCACCGTATTCCTTTAGAACAACAAAAATTCTCATGTTGCTAAGCATTGTAAGGATTCATATGAAGTCTTGTTAAGATTTTCCATTTGTTGTTTCAGAAATTAGTCCTCTTTGATCAACGTAGTGTTTTCTTAAATTTTTATGAGCATGAAGTTGTAGCAGGAAAAAGTGACCAAGAAATTACAAGGCAACAAAGCATGTCCAACGACAACTCTTCTAATAGGGTGATACTCCAATAATTAAAGAGAGATGTTACTTATTTGATTACTGGGCAAAGGGATTATGTTCATGCTTCTTTTTGTTCCTTCAAATTTCAGTGAATGACCCCCTTAAAGTACTTATTTCGAATCCAAAGATGAAAGAAAATAATTGCACTAAAACTGTTGAAAGGTCAATGGAGCTAACAAGAGTGATACATTTTGGGCTTTTGTTGTTATGGCTACTTCTAATAATCATTTTGTTGCCAGGTATTGTTTTGTACTTCTTATGAAAGTTAAAACCTTGGAAATGAGGTGTTATGTGAGTAACACATTACCTTGCCACCTAATTATCTAAGTGTGACACCTATGTAAGAGCTTATGAGTCACTAGATGTTAATGGGGGTGCTGCGACGTTAAGGGGATGTAACACTTATCCAATTTTTTTGGGTTAATTAATCACTATTCACTTGATTAACTTGTTTATTTCCCACTAACCAATAATTAAACAATTACCCATATAGTTAAGAATTATCTCAAATTACTTAAAATACTATCCACTTTTAAAATAACTTATACATCTTATTATCATGGTCATGTGGTACCTTGCATGATACTAGTCCATAAATATCAGGTATTATCGCCCGGACCGTATTTTATCCAAAAATATCGAACTTCGACGAAATTCATTTTCTTCGATTTGCTTGTCCTCTCACCTTTACGAATTTACTCATTACTTGTTTGAAATAGCATAAAATGCTTAGAATCTTAAAATAATCTCATTCCCAAACTTACGTCGATTAACTTACGACGAAACTTTAACATACAAAAAAATACAGGATGTAATATCTCATTTTCGAGCTTTCATTAATTTACATATGTCGTACTTTCATGTACGAAAACATGGGGTGTAACATGAAGTATCTGATTGGACTTAATTTGTCGAACTTGAAAGCATGCCTACTTTCCTATGTTGAGATTACTGAAATTGAACTATAATTGTAAAGCTCATCACTACTTTTAGTTCTTTATTTTGTCGTGTTATTTACTGAGTTTATTATACTCACGCTACACCCTGCACTTTGTGTGCATATCCAGGTGTGTCCGGACACGGTGGGTGTTGATATCATAGCACAGTTGATCTTCTGGGAGACTCCAAGGTAGCTGCCCGGCGCTTCGCAGACCTTGTTTCTCCTTCCCTATCTTTTCCACTTATTGTATTAGTTTCGGACTATGTTAGATAGTATTTTTGCGTTGTGTTTTGAATTTTCTATCCTGTTATGAGAAACTTTATTATTTAAACTGCTTTAAATCTATTTTTCTGTTAAAAATGTTGGAGCTATTTCATAAATATTGGCTTGCCTAGTACCACATTAGGCGCCATCACGACAGGTAAGGATTTGGGTTGTAACAAGTTGGTATTAGAGCCTAGGTTACATAGGTCTCACGAGTTATGAGCATGTTTAGTAGAGTCTTGTGGATCGATACAGAGATGTGTATACTTATCTTCGAGAGGTTGTCTAACCCTTAGGAAATTTCACATTCTTTTATTCTTGTCGTGCGGTTTTTTTTGTTCTGGTAACTAAACTACTACATTATATTCTCTCATAAATGGTGAGGACACATGCTACCCGGCATGATGGACATCCACCAGTACAACTAGCTTGTGCCACGAAAGGCCGAGGTCGTGGTAGGGGCCGCAGCAAGGGCAGAGGTAAAGCTCGTACCTACAGATCCACTAGTTTCTCCAGTTCAGGAGCAGGTTCCAGATGTGGCTGAGCTAGTACGGCCAGCTCAAGCACCAGATGTGTCCATCGTGATTCCAGGTTTCAGGAGGCATTGGCCTAGATATTGACTGTTTGTATTGGCCTTGCTCAGGTGGTTTCGGCCCAGGCCGCACCAGCCACTTCTTAGGTCGGGGGTACTCATACCCCCGTTGCCCGTACTGCAGAGCAGGTGATGCGGGGACTTCAAACACTGGGGGTACTGTCAGCCCAATCGGTTGCAGCTGCTTAGGCCTTGATGGTCCCCGTTATGACTGATGATGAGCAGATGAGACTTGAGAGATTTGGGAGGCTTCGGCCTCCATCATTTAGTGGTGCTGAGTCGGAGGGTGCTCAGGGTTTCTTGGAAAAGAGCTAGCAGATTCTTCGTACTGCATGTATTTTAGAGACCAATGGGGTCTCGTTCACTACTTTTCAGTTCACTGGGGATGCCTTCAGAAGGTGAGGCTTATGAGAAGCGCAGGCCGGTTAGTGCAGCACCACTTACCTGGAAAGAGTTCTCCATTCTCTTCTTGGAGAAGTTCGTGCCGCAGTCTCACAGAGAGGAGCTGCGCAGGCAGTTTGAGCAGCTTTGTCAGGATGGCATGTGTGTGATGCAGTACGAGATGAGGTTCTCTGTATTGTCTTGTCACGCGGTTTGGTTGGTTCCCAATGATAGGGAGAGGATTAAGAGGTTCGTTGATGGCCTCTCATATCATCTACGGTTGCTTATGTCTCGAGAGAGGGTGTCTGGTTCTACTTTTGACGGGATGGTTGGCATTGCTCGGCAGATAGAGATGGTCCGCAGTCAAGAGCGTGGTGAGTGAGAGGCCAAGAGGCCTCGTGGATCGAGTAGTTATAGCGGTGTTCCTTATGGAGGTCAGATCCACCAGGGTAGGGGTCTTCCTTGTAGGCATACGCAGACGGCTTATCCAGTTTACCGTGGTGCATCATCCGACCATGGTTCATACAGTTCTCATCAGGGTTAGACATCTCTCGGTGCCATTCCAACTTAGATTTCATCATGTGCTCCATTTGTTCAGGGTTTTTCTATACCAGGTCCTTCTAGCAGTTATCCCAGTGCTCAGGGCTCCCTTTAGTCCCCACCACCATTCTCAGATCGGAGTTTCTACGAGTGTGGGGAGCTTGGTCATATCAAGAGGCAGTGTACCCGCCTCTTGGGAGGTTCAGCACCAGTTACTTCACCACCTACCCACCTAGCTCATGGCGGGGCCCAGGCAACTAGAGGTCGCCCTAGATGGGGAGGCTGATTAGGTGGAGGCCAAGCCCAATTCTATATTATTCATGCCAGACTAGATTCTATTGCTTCCTATGCAGTGATCACAGGTATTGTCTCAGTATGCCACAAGGATGCCTCTGTATTATTTGACCCTGGTTCAACTTATTCATATGTATCATCGTATTTTTCTCATTATCTAGATATAACCCATGAGTCCTTAGTTTCTCATGTTCTTGTATCTATGGCGGTGGGTGATACCATCGTTGTGGACCATGTATATCGGTCATGTGTAGTGATTATTGGGGGATTGGAGACTAGAGTTGATCTCTTATTACTTTGTATGGTGGACTTCAACGTGATTTTGGGCATGGATTGGTTGTCTCTATGTCATGTTATTCTGCATTTTCACGCTAAGACCGTGATGTTGGCGATGTCGGGGTTGACAAAGATTGAGTGGAGAGGTTCTCTAGACTATGTTCCCAGCAGGTGATTTCAAATTTGAAGGCCCAGCGGATGGTTGGGAAGGGTGTCTTATCTTATTTGGCCTTTGTGAGGGATGCTGGTGTTGATGCCCCAACTATTGATTATGTTCCGGTGGTACAAGATTTTTCGGATGTTGATGTTTTAGACGTCAATACCACACAAGAATATAGGTTAAATGTGTGGTACCCAATTTTTCGAGTGCTGTCTCACAAGAAGAACCTGGTTCTTCTTTGTGTTCCAATTTCTACTGGTGCGGAATAATAAAAGCAGTAAAGTAAAAACACAGAGATTTTTACGTGGAAAACACCTGGCTCAAAAGGTGAAAAAACCACGACCTACTCCTCAGTAGGATTTGCTCAAACTCTTCACTAAAAACTCTGAGCCAAACGGACTTACAAAATAAACTCTTTTGTAATCCTAGGACTAACTCTAATCCCTTCGTATCAACTAGCCTCTAGCTAATTTCTACAAGCTTCAAGTTAACTCTAACTTGAACAATGTGTACCTATTACAATTGCTTCTATGAAAGCTGAAAAGATACAATATTAAATCACCTACTACAATCAACTAGACTCAATACACAAACGATGGAACTGGTTCTTCTAGTTGATCTGTAGCCTTTGTATCGCACAATAATTCTGCTTGCAAAATAACTGGGAATTTTGCTTTCAGATCTTGATTCACTTCTGTACTTGTGCGTCCAGAATTTCAGCAGGAATACTTCAAGTATTTATAGAGTCAGTAGTTGAGTTTGTCGTTCAATTCTAGTACAACTCTAACTGGGTGAAAGAGTTCGAATTAAACTCAACTTCCTTCCTTTGTTACTATCCTTGCTGAATTCAACTTCTATCCTCTTTATCAGTTTGCAACCTTTTCGCATTAGGAGACAATCTCTTGGTTCATTGATACTTCACAATCACATTTATCTCCTATGCATATATGGTTTATGTGCCAGCCATTCAGTTCAAGTATGTGTGCTCTGATGGACCTGTTTCAACTTGTTAGACATTTGTCAATCTTCAAAACTATGCAGTGACTTAGGTCAACAAATTCCCCCTTTTTGATGATGACAAACTTTGTGCTTAATCCTGTATATACTTCAAACACTTTGTACGATTTTAAGCATTAATCATAGAGAAGCCAGGTTCATTTAGGTTATAAATATCACTTTAAAAAATTTGAAAAGTCAGCACATATATTCCCCTTTTTGGCATCACCGAAAAGGTGCAAAATGATACACTTACCAGATTTATTAATTATTACTCACGACCATTTGAGGCAACTGCAGGTGCAAAACATGATTAATCAACACAAGAAACCAATAAATGTAAGCTAAATAAGAAATTGAGACAAGTCAATAACTAAACAACAAAATTTATTGATTTAAAAGCGCAAGCAGTCTTTAGAAGTCTAAACTAAGAAACGAACATCAAACACTAGACAATTTAAACAAAAACAGCCAAAAACCATGAGCAAAACAGAGTTAAAAAAACAAAAACAAGAACAGAATCCCGAACTGGGTCATAGATGGGGTAATTTGGTAGCTATGGACAGCCTAAGGATGGGAAGGTGCAGAGGAGGTTGTGGTCTTGGTTTGTAGAAGAGAAAGCATCTGCTGAAGAACACCCTCGTTCTTTTCCTTCTCTTTTGCTAGTTCAGCCCTGAGAGCATCCCGCTCAGCTTCAACCTCAATCACACGAGATTTCAAACGAAGGATCTCCATATCCTTGATCTCGCTTTCCTGCACCAGAGTTCTTACTTTGCTGTTGACTGGCTTCTTCCTAGATGAACCAGGTTCATCTTCAGGAACATTCACAATGTAATCACATGTTAGCAAAGTTTCCTTCCCAAAATAATCCTTGGTAGTCTCCATTTCAACCTTCTTCACATGAACCCCAAAATGTGCAAGCACAACTGTTAGAATGAATCCATATGGGATTGCATGTGCTTTGGTTCCATTGACAACTCTGTCCAAGAGTTGGATGATGAAAGCTGGCCAATTGATTTGGTTTCCCATGTACATACACTCCATCAGAGTCAGATCCATATAGTTGGCTATGTGCCTTATTTCTTGTATGGGCAGCAGGAATTTGATGTCAAACTCGAAGAACAACTTGTGCTCTAGCTTCATTTCACTTTTGTAGACCGGCCTGGGTTCAATCTCCCTCTCATTGTCACTGAAGAATATGGTGATGTTGATTGCTGAGGCCATCCCATCTAGATAAGGCCATCTCTTCCTTGTGTAGTCCTCATAGCCCTCAGCTGGTATGCTTAGAATTTCACCCAGCTCTTTAGCATCAAAGGAAACTTGAACTCCTTTGACCATAGAGGTGACCCTGCCGTCTTTGACAATGGCATTTCCCATGAATTCCACAAATTCAGCCCTTGCCAGCCTGCCTTCCATGCGAAGGACCATATCCTTCCATCCCTACACATCCAGAGTGTCCTGTAGGTATCTCATTCTAGGCTTCTCTAGATCTTTGAATAACTTGCCCTTCAATATTGTTCGCTTGCCAAACATTATGATTCTGTCAGTCTCCACATCATCTTCCTTCTCCTCTTCTCCACTCCAGTATGCATCATCATCTTTCTCCACAACCTTCACTTTCTTTGCCTTGGACCTGGTCATTTTGGCAGTGCTTGGAGTTGCGGCGGACACAGCAGCTGACTTCTTGAAGAAGCCTTAGCCTTTTTGGGTTTTGGTGTCCCAACCACAACTGGAGAAAGCTGCTCCTCTTGTTGGACCAGGTCCAACGTCTCCTTTTCAACAACAATAGTCTCCACAGGCTCTCCTACTTTAGCCTTTCCCTTTGCCGCTTTCTTTTTCTTGCTCTCTAGTAGAGCCCTCTCAAACATTTCTTCTTCTTCTCTCATAGCACTACATGTAGCACGCACCTTAGGGACAAGAGGATCAGCAGAAACAGTAGCTTTCCTCTTCTTTGGAGGAACCGGAGTAGTAGCCTTCTTGGACTTTTGAGTCCTCCTTTTCTTGGGGTTATAGGTCTCCCCCAGTTTCTTTAGCTTGTCAGCCAATGTCTCGTCCCTAGATGAAACAGGTTCAACTGCTCCTTTCTGCAAGTTGTCGCTGCTTCCTCAACTACACTTCCCCCTAAATCTGTGACATCTTCTCCAACCTTCTCAAGAATGGGACCACAGATAGCCAATGTAGTACCATCCTCCCCAAATCCCCTTACAGAAGTTTCTTCACCCTCTCTCTCAAGAGTTTTACCTTTTCCCAATTTTCTACGCCTATCAGGCACTTCAACATCAATAACGGACCCCACCAACTCAAACCTTTTCTCAGTAGTATCCGGTTCAGAACTAACCTCAAGATTACCTTGTTAAGAATTTGATGAACCAGGGGCTTCATCCTCATTGGCTGATTGAAAAGAATCACTTGATGATTCAGAGTTATTATCCTTTTCAGCCTGTAGAATTTCCTCCAAGAATCTTGCACGGGACCCAGAAGCCACTGATTTTCTAGCAAGAACCTTTACACGACGACCACGGGGGGATGGGTTAGGGTTATGTGTGGGTTCAGGAATAGGAGAGTTTTCAGGGGTTGAGGTTCTTTCTGATGATTAAGAATTGTATACAGATGCATAATTTGTATCTGATTCATAAATCCCTCCATCATAATCACGATTTGGCGATGAAGTAGAAGAAGAAGCAGGTGGTGGTAAAGACATGATTATCAGCGTTGTTAGGAAGAAAAGAAAATTTGTCAAATTTCGTTCGAGAAGAGTGAGATGAATTTGGTTCGACGGTTACTTTATGAAGAAAAGAGTAATGATGACCCTTTTATAAGATGTGGCTAGGGGGTTTACAACAGGCATAGTATTTACTCAAGTGGGAGTCTAATCGACGTAGGACTGACAATGATTAGACATTTAATTTCCCCCTAAAACTAAGATAATTAAGTAGAGATAGGACTTCTTGAAACTGGTTCAATTTTGGGTAAGCACGAAGTATTTGAATATGAACCAAATATAGATAGAGTCTTGCTCATGTATGACTGTAATTGATTTAATAAACGTATGGAGATGAGTACGTACCTTGACAGTCAGATGAACCAACATGGATGAACCAGGTTCATCTTGTTAAGATCTTTAATTTGCCTCAATTTACAAAGATAGAGAAACATCATTAGCACCAAGGGAATCATATTAATACATGGCAAGAGAGTATGGCAATAAAGACATGATACTGAGCAATGATTAGTCTGGTTAAGTACCTAAGTTAAGTTTTCTAGCCAATTTTTTTTCTTTAATTTTTCAATAACTTTTTTTTATATTTTTGTTTTGCCAATTAGGCGATCTTAATCATCCCTAATTCAATCTTGTTTCTCTCAAAATGCTCCCTACTCAGTATTTTGGTGAAGATATCTGCAATTTGCTTGTCAGTAGCACAAAATTCAATTGAGATCATTCCCTTTTTATAGTTGTCCCTAAGGAAGTGGAGTCTAACATCTATGAGCTTAGTTCTCTTATGATGAACCGGGTTCTTGGTCATACTAATGGCACTAGTGTTATCACAGAAAATAGGAATGCATCCCACATCTATACCAAAGTCCATGAGTTATTGCTTAATCCAAAGCAACTGAGCACAACAAGAGGCTGCAGCCACATATTCAGCCTCAGCAGTAGACAAAGCTACTGAATTCTATTTCTTGATGGCCCAAGACACAAGGTAGGAGCCCAAGAAGTGAGCCATGCCTGAAGTACTTTTCCTGTCAACCAGGAAACCTGCATATTCAGCATCAGCATATCCTACAAGGTCGAAATTACTACCTTTAGGATACCAAAGGTACAAATCACTGGTGCCTTTCAAATATCTCAAAATTCTCTTCACTGCAGTGAGGTGAGATTCCTTTGGATTTGACTGAAACCTAGCACACAGACCCACGCTGAACACAATATCAGGCTGGCAATGAGATATAATAGATACCCAATCATCCCTCTGTATAGCTTCTGATCAACGGATGAACCAGATTCATCCACATGTAATTTTGTACATGTCGCTATGAGAGTGTCTATTTCCTTTGAGTCCTCCATTTTAAACTTCTTCAGCAGTTCTTTCACATATTTTTGTTGATGGATCATTGTTCCATTTGGGTTTTACTTTATTTGCAAGCCTAAGAAGAAGTTCAGCTCACCCATCATGCTCATCTCAAACTCGCTCCCCATAAGTGTAGCAAATTCCTTACTCAGTTTTTCAGTAGTTGCTCCAAATATAATATCATCCACATATATTTGCACAACCATGAGTTCTTTACCCTTTTTTTTTTAAGAACAAGGTGCTGTCAATTTTGCCTCGTTTGTACCCATGTTCTACCAGGAATTTTGATAGTCGGTCATACCATGCTTTAGGTGCTTGTTTGAGACTATAGAGAGCCTTGTAAAGTTTGTATACGTGGTCTGGTGACTCCTTGATTTCAAAACCTGGAGGTTGTTTGACAAATAC
>MDKH01167603.1:0-12851 GCA_005239495.1 Nicotiana undulata | reverse complement strand
TATATATATGGAGGAGCAATAAGGGTGGACAGGTGGGAGCGGGTTGCGCACCGCAACAAGGAGAAATAAGGGAGGATATTCATGTTTTACAGATTTTAAATATAAATACTGGAATACTCACTGTTTTAGTGTGGTCATTTCATATTCTGCACTTACGGTTATTTTAAATTGAAACTGGGAAATTTCGTGAGGATTGGTTATAGCTGAGATCTGAAAAAGTTAACCGAGTTGTTTATTAATTGTTGCAAGTTACTGTTTAATTTGTTATTATTCCCTTCTTGATTTATTATACATTGCATCCAGGTTATGCTATAAATGCCCTGTCGTAGCCTCGTCACTACTTCGTCGAGGTTAGGCTCAGCACTTACCAGTACATGGGATCGGTTGTATTGATATTGCACTCTGCACTTCTTGTGAATATCCAGGTTCCGGCCAAAGTTGAGTTATCGAGTAGTAGTAACTGAGCATTCGTACGGAAACACGAGGTAGATCTGTTGGCGTCCGCAGATTCGTGGAGTCTTCTCTTTATTATTCAGATTGTTGTTTTATTTCATTCAAAACAGATATATATTTCTTTCATCCAAATACTTGTAGTATTCTTTAGTAGTTCATGTTGTGACTCCAGACCCTGGGTAGTTATATATTTAGCATTATTTCGTGGTTCGTTTTATTATTTCGAATAATATTCCTGATGTCATTAATTAGAAAGTATTAGATTTCGCATTTTGTTTTAAATTGTCTACTTATGTTTAAATAACTTCCTTTGTTAAAGAAAACGGTTAGTAAATTCCTCTAACATTAGCTTGCCTATCAAGTGTGGTGTTAGGCGCCATCACGATCCCGAGGGTTGGGAATTTGGGTCGTGACAGTCCTGCAGTTTATAATTTTGTAATGAATTTTTTTTAACTTCATACTTAAATTTTTTTGTTCATTTTCCTAATACTTGAAACTAAACATGACGAAGTTTTCATTCTGCAGGATGAGTTTGATTTACCTTATTATTTTTTTTAATCAATCCACTAGGCAGAGTTTAGGGCTAGTTTTTATTTATATAGAAAGTTAAAAATAAATTGTCATGAGACCCTACACTTTGTAAGCAATACACAATGACAACTACATATATCCTATAACCACAGTTGAGTGACGTTCTCAACAGTGGTAGTACATGAAATCTAATGCAGTCTGTATATTTAATAACTAGCCCTTGAAGCAGCTGAACTGCTGAAGTTCCCGCTGCATTTGATTTTAGCCACTTCCTTGCCTTTGCGTTCATAGCCATTTTTATTGCACATGTCCTTTACTGCTCATTGTTTGTTGTTTTGTAGCAATGTTTGATATGTAAATCCTTGCCTGATCCTGCATGAACTCCTACTTATGGTCGTGTTTGAGAACGTCTGATTCCCTCGTGCAATGTTATTGAAACAGTGCACTATGCATATCACTGTTTTTGCATTACTTTTTTTTTTTGAATTTTGGTAGTCATCCATTGCATCCTTTGTGAAGCCATTACTTGTAGGACCTCTTGACATGTCCTGTTATGTTGCCATGTCATGGTGATGGTCACATTTGAGCCATTGAAACATGTATTCTTCTGCCAATTGTAGCATGTTATCTTTGGTGGCCTTCCGGCAAGTGAGTTTTTGTCTTCCAATTCGCGTGTTGTCTCGTTGCGTATTGTTGAGACTCCTGTTACGCTCGTTTCCTCACATGCTAGTGAATGAACCTGCACCATTGTTTTGTTCCAAAGAGCATCCATGTTTGCTTTGTTATTACTTTCAATGGGAGGTGGACTTTTGATTACAAATACTTGGATCATGATACAAAATTTGTTTTGCTTAATAAAAAGGTATCATTCAATACTTTCCTGAAGAAAATTAGTGAAGTTATAGATTTTTGATTCAACCAAATATTTACTAAAAATATGGTTTGTTATCAAACTAAATGCAAGCAAAGGGATGCTTGTAACCTCGGATGAAGAACTCAGAACCTGTATACATTTGCTAACAACTGATTCACCCTTCAAGAATTGCCATTTTGTCGTCGAACAAATACAACTCATTTATGACAGTATAGCTGCTTCAGAATCTGCAACATTCAAACTATATCTTGCACATACATTAGATTCAGAACAATTTGATGATTATCAACATGAACTAGAACGTCCAATAATGGAAGTAGACAACGAGCGACAACCTTCTAACATTACAGTTGCTTCAAATATGGAATGCTGCAAGAATTACCTGCCGCTGCAATAAATTCATACCAGTTTGTTGAGGCCCAAGAAGAAGAAGGACAACTAATAATTCAAATATACAACCAACACACAATCCAACAAAGTTTTTTTTTACCTTCTGCAATGATAAGCAACAACGAAGATGAAGAAAACATAGTATTTATACTGATAACATCAGATACAATTGAAGAAATTGGTGATGTCACGACCCAAAATCCAAACTCAGGTCGTGATGGCGCCCAACAGCGGAGCCAGACAAGCCAACACTTATCTAACCAAGGTTTCTTTCTTATTTGATTAAATATTTCATCATATACCAAATTATGAGGTTTGACACACAATATTGAGCAGATAATTAACCAATTTTAATCTGAAAGTAGTCGTAAAGAGGCGTGAGTCAAAAATATATATACAGTCTATAATCCATGGTAACCACTACGTGTGTGCCAAGAACTAGTGTCACGAGTACCACGGGCATACTAATTGGATATACCAAAGATAAAAATACACAATTTCCACTGTCTGAAATAAGTAGACGGGAAAATAAGCAAACGAAACTCCATGGTGCTGCTGAGGATCGTCAGGAGAAGCAGCTCACCGTGAAGTCAAGTCCACTGTATCAGAATCTATCTCCAGTATGGTAACAAGGTGCACCAGCCTCAGGACCTGTACAATTAAGTACAGAAGCGTAACATGAGTACATAAATAAATTTGTACCCAGTGGGTATCCCGTCTAATCTCGAAGAGGTAGTGACGAGAGGTCAACTTGACACTCACTAAGGTCCAACAGTCTAATATAACACGGTATAGTGAAAACGGTAGGCATGTAAGACAGTGAACAGCAAGTATGTATAAAGCACATGAATCTAAGTAAATACTGAAAGTAAATAACAATTTCCGCTTTCTTTTCCCCCAAATATCTATCAAGCCAATATCCACGAAACAGTACCAAATAGTCATGCGCACACAGGATTAAGACAACCGGCCGGAGTCATAAGGATAATATCTATGCACTGCCGAGGATCGAACGGCCCGTCCTATAAGTGCATTCTTACCATAGTATAATATCATATGTGCATTGCTGAGGGTCGATCGGCCCGAACCATAAGTGCACCTTTCAATCCGCCGTGGCGTACGGACCGCTCCCATGAGAGTGGGGAAAATCACATTCTGCTCGCGGAATGTAAATTGCAAAGCGGTCACATGAACACACAATAACACTAACATTTCCTTTCCATAATCATTTTTCTTCCAATTTATCAAATTTCATAAATCTCAAAGAATCGTACTATATACATCAGGAATTCATAACATATAATTCATTACAAGGAAGAATATAAGGCATGATGTGGGCCTAACTACCCGGACATAACAATAACAGCCGCTACGTACGGACTCGCGTCACTTTGTACGTACGTAGTCCCCAAAATAATTACACATAGCATACATATTACCTATGGGAACAGTTCCCTCTTACAAGGTTAGAAAGGAGACTCACCTCGTGTCGAATCTACCTCTCGGACCAAGAATGCGCCTGAAACTCTTAACTCTACACCCGAGGACTCGTAACTTGCCAAATGTTATAGAATTATATCAATTCATGCTCAAAGTAGGGAAATTATCCTATGAATTCAATAAATTCAACATTCTTGAAGAATTCCCAAAATTCAACCCCGGACCCGCACGCTCGAATTCCAAAAATTCTAGAAAGGATCACTCACCCATAGCCTAAGGATCGCTAATATATGATTTCTACTTGAATTCATAGCAATTAATGGGGAAAATTCATCAAATTCCTCAAGAACCCTAAGTTACTACCAAAATCTTGATTTTCCACAAATTTAGTAGTTAACTTAACTAGTAATTCATGCATTAAACTAGTATTAGTGTGAAATTAACTTACCTTATCAGCAGCTAGGTCGTGGAACCTCTTTCCCCAAGCTCCCAAGTCTTTAATGGAGATGAAGAATGAAAGGAATGGATAAAATCACGAGTTTTAAATGAAGACACACTGCCTGGCCTACAGTGATTCCGCACCTGCGGTCCCGCGCCTGTGATCTAAAGCTCGCAACTGCGGAGCTGGACGAGTGGGGCTAGGGTCGCACCTACGCAGGAATGACCGCACCTGCGGTTCTGCTCCTGCGGACCTTTGTCCGCACCTGCGAGAAAGGAGGGCCTCACCTGGGGCCGCACCTGCGATGCTTGGGACCGCAGGAGCGGTCCCGCACCTGCGACTGGGCAACCGCACCTGCGGTCCACCAGATCAGGTGCACCAGCAGTTGCATCAGCTGGTTTTTAGCCCCGATTGGTGCCCGAAAGGCACCTGGGCCCACCCGAGCCCCCGTCCAAATATACCAACAAGTCCCAAATTGTAATACGAACTCGCTCGAGCCTTCGGAACACTCAAAATCACACCCCAAAACCCCTAGAATCATAACTTAAGAACTTCAAGTTCTTGATTTCCATAACCATGCGTCGGACCGACCTATACTACTCGGAATGACACCAAATTTTTCAGGCAAGTCATAAATGACATAACGAAACTATTACCAGTCTCGAAATTCCGTTCGGACCTTGATAACGTAAAATCGCGTTCCAAACCAAATTTCAAACTTAAGGAAATTCTTATTTCTATATTGGGCACCGAAATCCTCCCGGGTCATCGAAAACCTGCCCCGAACATACGCCCAAGTCTGAAATCACCCTACGAAGCTACTGGAACTATCGGAACTCGATTCCGAGGTCGTTTGCTAAAAATGTTGACCGAAGTCAAACTTGGCCATAAAGGCCACCCTTGAGGAACCAAGTGTTCCTATAGCACTCTAAATACTTCCAAATTCCGAACCACCCATCCCCGCAAGTCATAAATCACAAGAAGCCGCTATGGAAAGTCTCATTTAGGGGAACAGGGTCCTGATATGTAAAACGACCAGTCGGGTCGTTGCACTCTCCCCCTCTTAAATAAACGTTCGTCCTCGAACGGATCTATAATCATACCTGAAGTGCTGAATAGGTGCGGATATCTGTTCTGCATGCCCTCCTCGGACTCCCAAGTCGCCTCCTCGACCGGTTGACCCTTCCACTGGTCCGTTAGGGGAGAAACTCTCTTGGATCTCAACTGGCGATCATGTCTATCAACAATAGCAACTGGCTCCTCCTCGTAGCCCAATTTCTCATCCAACTGAATAGTACTAAAATCAACCACGTGAGAGAAGTCAGTGTGGTATCTGCGGAGCATGGATACATGGAATACTGGATGAACCCCTGATAAATTGAGAGGTAAAGAAAGCTCATAAGCAACCTCTCCAACTCGCCTCAACACCTCGAAAGTACCTATAAACCTCGGGCTCAACTTGCCTTTCTTCCCGAACCTCATAACACCCTTCATCGACGAGACCTTCAACAACACCTTGTCTCCCTCCATAAATGCTACATCACACGCCCTCTGATCCGCGTAACTCTTCTGTCAGGACTGAGCCGTGCGAAGCCTCTCCTGAATTAACTTCACCCTCTCCAAAACATCTCTCATTAGATCAGTGCCATATTATCTAGCCTCACCACGCTCAAACCACCCGACAGGAGAACAACACCGCCGACCATACAAAGCCTCAAATGGAGCCATCTCGATGCTGGACTGATAACTATTATTGTACGCAAACTCAACCAAAGGCAAGAATTGGTCCCACTGACCTCCGAAGTCAATCACACAAGCCTTGAGCATATCTTCCTATATCTGAACTGTACACTCCGACTGGCCATCAGTCTGAGGGTGAAATGATGAGCTGAGATCTATCTGAGTGCCCATCTCACTATGTAATGCTCTCCAAAGGTGCGAGGTGAACTGAGGACCTCGATATGATATAATGGACACCGGCACACCGTGCCACCTAACTATCTCCCAAATGTAAATCTGAGCTAGCCTCTCAGAAGTGTAAGTAGTAGCCACAGGAATGAAATGCGCCGATTTGGTCAATCTATCCACAATGACCCAAACCGTGTCAGCCTTCCGCAAATTCCGAGGCAACCCAACCACGAAGTCCATAGTGATGCGCTCCCACTTCCACTCAGGAATGGGCATCTGCTGAAGTAGGCCTCCTAGCCTCTGGTGCTCATACTTCACCTGCTGGAAATTAAGACATCTAGCCATATAGTCCACTATGCCCTTCTTCATTCGCCTCCACCAGAAATGTTTCTTCAAATCACGATACATCTTCGTAGCCCTCGGATGAACATAATATCGAGAACTGTGTGCCTCCTCTAGAATCCTCCCCCTCAGGCCATCAACATTAGGAACACATAAGCGGCCCTGAAGTCTCAGAACACCATCCTCGCCAATGGTAACCTCCTTGGCCCTGCCCTGGATCACTGTCTCTCGTTGCTCTGCCAAACACGGATCATCATACTGCCGAGCCTTAATCTCCCCAATAACAAAGACTGAGAAACCACATGTGCTAAAACTCGATGAGGCTCTGAAAGGTCTAATCCGACCAGGCGATTAGCCAAGGACTGAATGTCCAAGGCTAGAGGTCTCTCCTCTGCTGCAATATAAGCCAAGCTTCCCATACTTGCTGCCTTCCTGCTTAAGGCATCTGCTACTATATTTGCCTTGCCCGGATGATAAAGAATGGTGATATCATAATCCTTCAGCAAATCAAGCCATATGCCCTGCCTCAAATTAAGATCCCTCTGCTTGAACAAGTGTTGCAAGCTGCGGTGATCCGTATAAACCTCACAGGACACCCCATACAAATAGTGCCTCCAAATCTTAAGAGCATGAACAATCGTCGCCAACTCTAAATTGTGCACAGGGTAATTCTTCTCATGAACCTTCAGCTGGCGCGAAGCATAAGCAATAATTCTCCCTTCCTGCATAAACACACATCCCAAACCAACGTGTGAAGCGTCGCAATACACAGTATACATCCCAGAACCGGAAGGCAATACCAGAACTGGTGTTGACGTCAATGCTGTCTTGAGCTTCTGAAATCTCGCCTCACACTCGTCAGACCATCGGAACGGGGCATTCTTCTAAGTCAATCTAGTCAATGGAGCTGCAATAGAAGAGAACCCCTCCACAAATCGGCGATAGTAGCATGCTAGGCCCAAAAGGCTCCCGATCTCTGTAACGGAAGTAGGACGCTGCCAACTCTGAATTGCCTCAATCTTCTGAGGATCAACCTTGATACCCTCTCCAGATACCACATGCCCCAAGAATTCTACGGAATCTAACAAGAACTCACACATGGAGAACTTAGCATATAACTTCTTTTCCCGCAAGGTCTGGAGCACAACTCTCAAATGCTGCTCATGCTCACCCAGGCTCCGCGAGTAAATCAAGATGTCATCAATGAAGACACTGACGAAGGAATCAATGTACAGCCTGAATACCCTATTCATCAAGTCCATGAATGCCGCTGGTGGTATTAGTCAAGCCAAAGGACATCACCAGGAACTCATAATGACCATATCTGGTGCGAAAAGCAGTCTTCGGAACGTCTGAAGCCCAAATCTTCAACTGATGGTAACCCGACCTCAAATCAATCTTAGAAAACACGCAAGCACCCTGTAACCGGTCAAACAAATCATCGATGCGCGGCAGAGGATACTTGTTCTTAATGGTCACCTTATTCAACTGGCGGTAATCAATACACATTCGCATAGACCTATCCTTCTTCTTCACGAATAGGACTGGAGCACCCAACGGCAATACACTCGGTCGGATGAACCCCTTAGCCAACAACTCCTCAAGCTGCTCCTTTAACTCCTTAGGAGCCATACGGTACGGGGGAATAGAAATAGGCTGAGTATCTGGAGCTAAATCAATGCAGAAATCAATGTCTCGATCTGGAGGCATGCCTGGAAGGTCTGAAGGAAATACATTGGCAAACTCTCGAACAATTGGCACTGAATCAATAGTCAGGGACTCGGCGGTGGTGTCCCGCACATAAGCAAGATAGGTCAGACAACCCTTCTCGACCATATGTCGAGCCTTCAGAAATGAAATAACCCGGCTGGCTGCACTAACTGAGGAACCTCTCCACTTCTGCGTAGGCGACTCAGGCATGGCTAAAGTAACTATCTTGGCATGGAAATCCAGTACGACATGATGAGGAGATAGCTAATCCATGCCTAGGATAACCTCGAAATCAACCATGTCGAGCAATAAAAGGCCCGCTCTGGTCTCGAACCCACAGAAGGTAACCACACAAGACCGGTAGACCCGGTCTACCACCATAGAATCGCCCACAGGAGTGGACACATATATAGGAGAACCCAAGGATTCACGAGGGACATCCAGACAATGAGCAAATAATGCTGAAATATATGAATAGGTGGATCCTGGATCAAATAATACTGAAGCCTCTCTACCACATACTGGGATAATACTTGTAATCACGGCGTTTGAGGCCACTGCATCTGCTCTGGCCGGTATAGCATAGAATCTGGCTGAAGCACCAGAAGACTGAGCCCCACCGGAGCGAACAGGAGCTGACTGATCTCCCCCTGACCGGCCTCCATTTCTAGGACGACCCCTACCAACCTGTCCTCCACCTCTAGGTGGCCGGCCTGTTGTTGCTGGACCCATAGGCTGATAACCCTACTGCACTGCCTTGCCCCGAAGCCTGGGACAATGTCTTTACATATGACCTACATCCCCACACTCATAGCAACCTCTAGGTACCATAGCCTGTTTCCCCGAAGAAGAACCCTGAATGGCCGAAGAGCGATGTTCACCCTCTGGCATCGCACTGAAGTAGGGGCTGGAGGATCTTTGCTGACTGGAATAACCACTGGGTGGACTCTGAATGGCTAGAGGACGATAGGAATGCTCTGGCATAGCGCTGAAATGAGCCCTCGCTGCAACACCCCGGGAAGGTGGTGGAGGTGCTGAATAGGAAGGCCTGCTGGACTAACCACTGTTGAACTGACCCTACCCCTAGATGGGGTACCTCAGAAATCTCCGGAGAACCTAGCCCTCTTGTCCTGCTGACCCTGCTCCCTGCTCCTCGACTGATAACCCTCGATCCTGCGAGCAATCTCTACTACGAGCTGGTAAAGAGTACCCATCTCTACCTCTCGGGCCATGGTGGCTCTAATGCTTGGGTGCAACCCAGCCACAAATCTCCGCACCATCTCCGCATCAGTGGGTAGTATCATAAGTGCATGGCGTGACAGCTCTAAAAATCTGGCCTCATAATCTGTCATTGACATCTACCCCTACTCTAGCTGCTCAATCTGACGCCGCAGCTCTTCCCTCTCAGAGGGTGGGATATATCTATCCAGAAACATCTGCGTGAACTGCTCCCAAGTGACAGTAGGAGAATCTTCTGGCCTGCTAAGAATATACGACTTCCACCACCGGTGAGCTCTGCCCTCTAACTGAAATGTGGTGAAATCCACTCCATGGGACACTAGGATCCTCATGTTGTGCAGTCTGTCCCTGCATCTGTCAATGAAGTCCTGGGCATCCTCACCTCGCTCTCCCACAAAGACGGGAGGTCACAATCGAGTCCATCTGTCCAATAACTTCTGCAGATCTCCGTCCGCAGCTGACCTGGGCCCCTGTGCTGCTACTACAGGATGGATACCACCCACGGGCAATGTACCCAGGGTATGATGAACTGTTGCATCCTGTCCTGCGGCTTGGGCGGTAGGGGTCTGGGCTCTCCCTCCTTCCTGAGAAGTGGCAAGGTCTGCTGGAAATAAACCAGCCTGGGACATGGTGTCCATAAACCTCATCATACGGCCCATGACCTCCTGGAAGTCGGGCGCCGTCATGAAGTCCACTGGAGTAGGATCTGCTGGAGGCACCTCATCCTGCTCCTCTATGATAGCATCCTCTGGTGGTGGTGCAACTGGGATCGGTTTGGGATGCCCTCGTCCCCTACCTCGGGCCAGTGCCCTCCCCCGGCCTCTGAATGCGGGGGTAGCGGCATCTCCCGGGTCAGGAACATCGGAAGCACGCGTCCTCACCATCTATGAGAGAATAGAAGGATGAGCTTTAGTACATATCGATTGCACGATAGAATATGAATAAAGAGAGGCTTCCTAACACCTTATAGCCTGTTGAAGATAAGTATAGACGTCTCCGTACCGATCCGCAAGACACTACTGGGTTTTCCTGTGACTCGTGAGACTTACGTGAACCTAGAGCTCTGATACCATGTTGTCACGACCCAAAATCCTAACGCAGGTCGTGATGGCGCCCAACAGCAGGGTCAGGCAAGCCAACACTTATCTAACCAAGATTTCTTTCTTATTTGATTAAATATTTCATCATATACCAAATTATGAGGTTTGAAACACAATATTGAGCAGATAATTAACCAATTTTAATCCGAAAGTAGTCGTAAAGAGGCGTGAGTCAAAAATATATATACAGTCTATAATCCATGGTAACCACTACGTGTGTGCCAGGAACTAGTGTCACGAGTACCACAGGAATACTAATTGGATATACCAAAGATAAAAATACACAATTCCCACTGTCTGAAATAAGTAGACGGGAAAATAAGCAAAAGAAACTCCATGGTGCTGCTGAGGATCGTCAGGAGAAGCAGCTCACTGCGAAGTCAAGTCCACTATATCATAATCTATCTTCGGTATGGTAACCAGGTGCACCAGCCTCAGGACATGTACAATTAAGTACAAAAGCGTAGCATGAGTACATAAATAAATATGTACCCAGTGAGTATCCCGTCTAATCTCGAAGAAGTAGTGACGAGAGGTCGACTTGACACTCACTAAGGTCCAACAGTATAATATAACCGAGTATAGTGAAAAATGGTAGGCATGTAAGATTGTCAATAGCAAGTACGTAGAAAGCACATGAATCTAAGTAAATACTGAAAGTAAATAACAATTTCCGCTATCTTTTCCCCCAAATATATGTCAAGTCAATATCCACGAAACAGTACCAAATAGTCATGCGCACGCAGGATTAAGACAACCGGCCGGAGTCATAAGGATAATATCTATGCACTGTCGAGGATCGAACGGCCCGTCCCATAAGTGCATTCGCCCAAACCATAAGCGCACCTTTCAATCCATCGTGGCGTACGGCCCGCTCCCATGAGAGTGGGGGAAATCACATTCCGCTCGCGGAATGTAAATTGCGAAGCGGTCACATGCACACACAATAACAATAACATTTCCTTTCCATAATAATTTTTCTTCTAATTTATCAAAAATTCATAAATCTCAAGGAATCATACTATATACATCAGGAATTCATAACACATAATTCATTACAAGGAAGAATATAAGGCATGTTGTGGGCCTAACTACCCGGACGTAACAATAATAGTCGCTACGTACGGACTCTCGTCACTTTGTACGTCTGTAGCCCCCAAAATAGTTACACATAGCATACATATCACCTATGGGGACAGTTCCCTCTTACAAGGTTAGAAAGGATACTCACCTCGTGTCGAATCTACCTCTCGGACCAAGAATGCGCCCGAAACTCTAAACTCTACACCCGAGGGCTCGTAACTAGCCAAATGTTATAAAATTATATCAATTCATGCTCAAAGTAGGGAAATTATCCTATTCATTCAATAAATTCAACATTCTTGAAGAATTCCCAAAATTCAACCCCGAGCCCGCACGCTCGAATTCCGAAAATTCCCGAAAGGATCACTCACCCATAGCCTAAGGATCGCTAATATATGATTTCTACTTGAATTCATAGCAATTAATGGGGAAAATTCATCAAATTCCTCAAGAACCCTAAGTTACTACCCAAATCTTGATTTTCCACCAATTTAGTAGTTAACTTAACTAGTAATTCATGCATTAAACTAGTATTAATGTGGAATTAACTTACCTTATCAGCAACTAGGTCGCGGAACCTCTTTCCCCATGCTCCCAAGTCTTTAATGGAGGTGAAGAATGAAAGGAATGGGTAAAATCCCGAGTTTTGAATAAAGACACACTTCCTGGCCTACAGTGATTCCGCACCGGCGACTCGAAGACCGCACCTGCGAGCTAAAGCTCGCACCTGCGGAGATGGATTGTCACGACCCCAAATCCTAATAGGTCGTGATGGCGCCTATCGTGGAACTAGGCTAGCCAACCATCACCTTACTGCGCTTTTGTTCAATTATAATAGTTCACAATTAAATAATAAGCAAGCAACCACATCATAATTAATATAATTAAGTATTAGCGTTCCCATATTAACCTAAACAACCTCCCAAGAACTGGAGTCAATAGTCATGAGCATCTAAGAATAAATAAACTAACTCTGCTAAAACTATAATATATGTCTCTGAATCAAATGCTAAGACTAAATAAGGAAGGGAAATGGAGAAGCTGTGGACGCTGGACAGCTACCTCGAAATCCCGTGAAATGCTACTATCAACTGCGTCAGCTACTGCTGCGAACTAGTACCTGGATCTGTGCACAGAGGCACAGGGAGTCTTTATGAGTACGCCAACTCAGTAGTAATGAAAATAAATCACAGTCTGAGTAATATAAACACACAGAACAAATACACAATTCCACAAAACCAGTAAAACACCAAGTCACCACGTAGTATTCATTAAATATTGAGTTCGAAATCAGTTTTCAAAAATCCTTTGAGAACAAGTGCAATATCAGTATATCTCAGTA
>ML276322.1:65034-80548 GCA_005239495.1 Nicotiana undulata | reverse complement strand
CCTTGAAGGTCTCAAAATCTCAAGCCCTAAAACCCAATTTTTCTACTGATTTTCCATGAATTTACACTGGTTTTATGCTCTATAATCACCCATGATCGAGTTTTAATGATTAGAACACTTACCTCTATGAAGAACAAGAATTTTCCTCTTCAAAATCGCCCCCAAGAGCTCTTTTCCGTACAACAATGGTGAAAAAGAGGGTTTAAGTCGCGGAGAAAATATTTAAATATGCCCAGTATTTTACTTTCCGCGATCGCACAGTACAAATTTACCCCCTTCTCCGCGATCGCAAGTCCCCTCATGCGATCGCACAATGTATTTTTCCGGACATCCCACGCGCCCAAATTACCTTGTGCGATCGCACCCTCACCTACGCGATCGCACTGCCTTATTTCCTTCTACTCTGTGATCGCATCTCTACACCTGCGATCGCACAGAACATTTTTCACCTGCCCCAATTTAACCCTCTGCGATCGCACTACTTCTCCTGCGATCGCAGTGAACAAAATCACTGTGCAAAAACACCAGAAAACCAGCAATTGTGCTAAGTCCAAATGAGTCAGCTAATCACCTGAAATCACTCTCGAGCCCCTCGGGACCCCAACCAAACTTACCAACATATCCCATAACATCATTCAAACTTATTTGCACTCTAAAAACATCAAAACTAACATCAAAACACCAAAATTACATCGGATTCAAGCCTAAGAACTTTGAAATTTCTAAAATTCACCAATGATGCCGAAACTATCCAAATCAACTCCGTTTGACCTGAAATTTTGCAGACAAGTTCAAAATGACATTACGAACATGTCCCAACTGTCGGAATTCCATTTCAACCTCGATAGCCTATTTTCCACTGTCGTCCGGAAATCGCCAAAAACTAACTTCCGCCAATTCAAGCCTAATTCTACATCGGACATCACAAAATTATTCTGAACACACTCCTAAGTCCCAAATCACCTAACGAAGATATTCGACCCATAAAATCCGCATTCCGAGGTCGTTTACTAATAACTCAACTCTTAGTTGACTTTTCCCATTTTAAGGCTATTTTTAAGGACTAAGTGCCTGAGTTCTCATTTAACCATTCCGATTTCAAGCCTATCAACTCTAACACATTAATAATAGAATAACCAATCTATAATAAGTCAGTAACAACAATTAAAATGCAGGTTTCACGTAACGACAGACCGGGTCGTTACAACATCATTAATCGCGGGGTAATCATGATCTATTAAATCCATTGTTGTTTAGAACTTTAGCTCTAAGAATGCTTAAGTAGGCGTTTGGACATGAATTCCAAAATAAATTTTCAAATTTGAAATTTTACTTAAATTTGAATTGAAGATGAAGTTATGTTTGGTTATAATTTTTGCAACATATTTGGATGTCTTTTTTTTTGTTGCAAAACCATGAAATATGATTTATACCCCATAACTTGTAAAAAATATCAAAACCGCCCTATTTTAATTATTTACTTGAAATATTCTGCCTCACTTCACTACACAGAAGATGCAAATGGGCATGCATTTTCAAGTGAAAATGCTATTGTTTAACTTTTAAAAGTATAGGGTAAATTTGTAAAATTAAAAACTAGTGAAATTGCATTTTCAATTGAAAAACTAGTAAGAACCAGTTTTTCAAATTTGAAAATGCATTTTCAAGTGAAATTGAAAAAATTAGTAAAATATTGATAACCAAACATTGTTTTCAATTTTTTTTTGGAAAAAAGCAAAAAAATTGTATGTCCAAACGGGCTCTAAGTTAAGCAAATATAAAGAAAAAACTTCAGCTCGTAGAATGCTGAAGTTCAGCAAATACAAAACAAACTTCAGCCCTATAATGCTGAAGTTTATCACAAACAGAACAAAGTTTCAGCTAAAACATGTTGTAGTTTAGCAAATACAGAATAAAGCTTCAGCTACTAGAATGCTGAAGTTCAGCAAATACAGAACAAAGCTTCAACTACTAGAATGCTGAAGTTCAGCAATTACAAAACAAAAACTCCAGCCAAAACATGCAGTAGTTTGTCATGCACTATGAACTGAAGTTTGCGTGATTGCCTTTGCAAGTCAGGCCAAACTTCATGCAAAAATATCTGCAGTTTTGCTACACTTCAGGCAAAACATTCTGAAGTTCAAACTTTAGACAAAAAATTTTGCTACTTTTAGGCCCGTATGTTTGGAGTTACGCAAAAAGCGGGTATACTTGGAATCTTTTTTACAAAGCAAGTATAAATTAAAAGGTGACCCAAAAAGCGGGTATAAATGCAAATGCCCCTGCAGGGTTGGTAACAACACTTTAATAATACTTGTGTTTGGTTAACACACTAAGGTAGTGTACTTAGGTTGTTAAGTTGCTTTCCAACTTATTAGTGTACTTTCTTTAATTCTTGATGAATTTATTGGACTGTAGCTTGATATTAAAATGAATCTCCTCTAACTATTTTCTGTTTTTTGTTCATTATAAGTTCATTTGTTACTAAGAATTATGAGTATCACATCCTATATCTTGGAATCTAACTTTGTTCTTAAGGCGTGATTTGGCGATAATTACTTGTTGCCTAAATTTAAAGCAAAATAAGAAAATCATAATGCATGAATACTCATCAACAAAGGCTCACTGTTGGAGGAAGAAATACTTCGAAAGCTGCCTTTAAGACTTCAGAACTGGCAACCTAATAAGAGGCTATAAACTCTCAAGTCATGGTGAAAAGAAAATCATGATTAATACACCTTACAGTTCGACATGGTGGGAAAAAACAAAGAGAGAATCTAGAAGAAATAAAGGAAATTGGAAAAGATAAAACATAATAAACATACAATAAGGATATTAAAAGAACTGGAACTCAATGTATAAATGAATATATGGTTATCGGTATTTTTATGTCTTTCACTTCTTGAGTTCAACAAGTGACGACGAAGGATATGACTAATATGCGATGAAGAAGTACAGCAAATAAAATGGGTTTAATAGGTTTTAAAAAAACATGTATTTTTAATTTGGTGGCTTTCAGTTAGGTGGACATTTTTAAAAAGTTTGGCTAACGATAAGTGTATATATGTCCCAATAATATAACGGAGGAAAAATATGAACAATATACCAAATATAGGGGTATATTTGACAACGGAGGATAAATATGAACAATATAATACTGACGAAAAGCTACCTTTTTTCAACTACTCAAAAACAATTTCTGCTTCTATTTAAAAGCACTTTTTCCCTTTTAAAAGCTTCGCCAAACACTATAACTTTGGAAAAAGCACTTTTGGCAACAAAAAATAATTGGCTTGGCCAAACAAGCTAGTTATGTGCACTATGTAATAATTCGTGCATTTATTATTCACCGTATAATAGCCCTCGCAAATTTACAGCTCTTTCCAGGAACAATTCAGGAAACCTTGCTAAATAATACTACAACAAACCCAGTATAGTCTCCGAGAAGGGTAGATAATACGCACACCTTACTCTACGGTGAATGTAGAGAGGCCGTTACCCGTAGACAAGCACGTAAAATATTTTGGCTGTGTCCATGATTTTCTATCACTAGTAGGTGGTGTCAAATGCTGGGAGGCTGCTGTTTTTGCTGCTTCATCTACAATATTTGGTCTGCGAATTGGTTCATCCAGTTGTATCTCACTGTAATTCGTCGAGACAGGACTTTAAACTTGCATATACGAGTTCAAAGGCAACGAACAGAAATGAAGATGATACAAAACCGTGATCATTTCCCATCAGATTAACCAATCAGCAAACTCAAACTGTTAGCTTTCGTTTGCACGATCCAACGAAGGAATACGTTTTGTTTGTCGTGAACAAAGTTTAACTTGGATAGCCACCTCTTGGATTGGAACTGCAGTAGATCGTCGACTTGACTAATATGCCCAGGACAGCAACAATTATCTTAAAAGCAGCTCATTTGCTGTTTCATGTCCCGATTTCTTTCTCAAGGATCCTGTAGAATGAAAAGAAAATATCGATATCCTATTTGAAATAGAAGTGCATTTTAACAGGTGCTACAAACTAAGCTTACCTAGTCGTTGTTTTATTACAGCAGCATTTTCAGTCCCCGCACTATGTTGAGCAAAGAAGAGTATATCCTCATACATATTACTTGCTGGTTGAATCCCTCCATCCTCCATCCACTCCAACACCTGCATCAGAAGTTCACCAAATTGGTTTTAATTAGCACTCAGTGAGTGTGGAAAACAGAAGTATTTACAGAGTACAGGCTTTTCCCTGTGTCAACTGTGTAGGGAATCAACCAATTTCTCTTTTTCTTTTCCTCTACTCAAGCAATCTATAGCAAGTCGAACTTTTTGGGCAATCTTTCATCTGGAAAAAGTAAAGATGGTAGTACCGGAAGTATAGTGTGTCCTTTAAAAGAATAGTATTCTATATCATCGTATTAAGGTAGGAGGATTAAGGTATGTGATTAGCAGGTAGTTTATAGTGTTCACCGATAGGCTTAGTAGCATTCATATTCTTGGATTTTTATTACGGTATGTAGTTTTGTTCGCCTCAGGCAATACCTGTTGTTATTATTGGATACTATTTATCCTTTATTATGGTATGTGATTTTTTTTTTTTTTTGTTGAGGGTCTTTTGGAAACAGCCTCTCTACCTGCACTAGGTAGGGGTAAGGTCTGCGTATAGACTATCCTCCCCAGACCCCACATGTTCGGATTAAACTGGGTTTGTTGTTGTTGTTATCCTCGTATTATTATCGGTGCTGACAGAACCTGAGCAAGTAATACACACTAACAGGCTTCTGAGAAGTGCATTTGTTTCAAGCACTTTTTTTCCATAAAGGAGGGAGGGGGGAGCTAACATCTTGGGTATTCTGGACAACTCACAATGAAGAATCATCAAAATTAATAGAATAGATAAAAGAAGATTGGTGCTACTGCATTTCAAGATTTAGAGCCACTATGAATTATCCCGGAAAAAAGAAGAAGAAAGATCTAAGGCCACAGCAAATGAATCATTCTTCTTAACAGATAAAAGGAAAATATTAACCAGAAGTTCTAAAGGTACTACCTCAACATATTTCTTCCAATTTCCAGCAGCCAAAAGATTTTTCAGCAGAACTGAATAGGTTGCTAAGTTAACTTCTGCGCCTGATGTGACTACCTTATAGAAAAACTGCATAATGAGAGAAGTGGAAGAAATGTATCAGATATAAGCAAGAAAATTATCTTACTGAAGAAAGGATAAGGCTGGACGTTACCATGTTGAATCGACAATTAAACTGAACATAAAGTTACTGAGAATTTTACACTTACTTTTATCATGGTTTCAGTCTTTCCAGATTTGCCAATACTATGCAGAAGCTGGTTTAGAGTTCCAACAGACACGTAAGGGAGTGAAGCCTCCATTATTGTAATAATGTCTGTAATCATCCTCCAATCTCGTAATCTTCAAAAAAGTGTAAGCTTTATTATCATCGAGTAATGCCACACAAAAATATAGCCCTAATAATTGCAGAAACCATGTATGGACAACAATTACAAGTATAGGCTACAAATGAAATAGAACAATGACAGTCTGAACAGAAAGGATCTTAATGCGGTCAGTTGATTTTTTTTCTAAAATGGTCTGTACTAGTTATTAATAATCTCTTGTTTTCACTTCATTTCATAGACAATATGCCAACATTTCCAATTTACATGATTTTAAGTGTAATGCTTGACCAATTATTTGATAATTACCAACTCAAGCACTTAATAGCGAAAAAAATAGCAACTTCTTCCATGAATCCTAGGAAATACTACTACTATACAGCTGCACAAATTCCAAACCTTAACTTTCTGAAGATATCCAAGCCCCTCTGCATAAGCGGGCACATACATGTATAAATGAGGACTTACATGCTGCTGGCCGAGACCAATTCAAATAAAACAGCCTCGATGAAAGGGATATTTCTCTCTCGCATAAAACCCGCCACAAGCAAAACTTTGTCAGGTTGGCATCCTCTATTAAAAGACCTCATGAGAGCTGAACAAGCAATAGCATCTGGGTGAACATCATTTAATTCCATTTCTTGAAATACTGCAAAAGCTTTCTCCCAGTTCTCTGCAAGATAAAATTGTTCCTAGTTATACGGGTCAATGCAAGCAGCCAACATATCCCTATGGAATGGAAGGTACAGGACAATCTACCTCCAACACTATATGCATTTAGCATCGATGTATAAGCAATGACATCTGGATGAAAACCTTCCATTTTCATCATCGAAAACATAGATTCTGCCTTGGTAAATTGACCCTGAGAAGGAGGTGGAGAGCCTGGTCAGTTTATGTATTATACCCAAGAGGAAAAGTTGTGTTGAAGTACTTGCCTGCTTAGTGTAAGCGCATATCGCAGAGGAACACACCTCCTTTGTCAAAGGAATCTTCAGATCTATCATCTCATCAAGAAATTCAAGTGCCTCCGAATAATTTGACATTCTACAACAACCACTTATCAACACATTATATGTCACAGAATCAGGCATAACTTTCTTTTTCCTCATTGACCTGTATAGGGCCAAAGCTTTTTCATATTCGCCAACATTCAGATAACTCCCAAGAGCGGAATTATAGGCGACTGTATTCAACTCAATTCCTCGCATTTTCGCAGCCGTTAGGATGGAATCAATGTTCACTTTCTGACTACAGCGGCCACTTGCAGCCAATAAGGTAGAAATAGTAACAACATTGGGCTGTAGGCCATCATGTTCCATTTCACGCAGCACTTGGACAGCCTTGTCCAGAAGACCATTAGATCCATAAGCATCAATTAGTACATTATAACTAACCAAATTTGGTTTCAAATTGTTTCTTTTCATCCTTTCAAATGTTTCCATGGCCCTTTCAGGCTGTTCTGATCTCCCGTAGGCATTGAGTAAAGAGGTATAAGACACAACATCGGGGCGGATGCCATTATTTTTCATCTCATCAACGATTGACAAAGCTTCCTGAGCCATTCCATGTGAAGCATACGCACCTACTAAGGTATTATATGAAACGATATTAGGTTTCAGACCTTCTGCAATCATTGTGTTAAAAGCAGCCTCGCAGTTTTTAATCTGGCCAGAAATAGAATACATGTGCATGATAGTTGTAAATGTAACTATATCAGGATTACATTCAGCTCTTTTCTCTCTCATTGAGTTAAATATCTCAACAGCTTTCTCATATTCTCCAAGCTTTACAAGACAGTGTATCACAATATTAAGGGTCGTAGTGTCGGGACGGACTTTAGTTCCCTTCATAAGTTCAAAATAGGAAAGGGCTTTTGTATATTGTTCCCCATTTTTATAGGCAGATAAGACAATATTATGAGTCACCAGGTCAGGTCCAACTCCGTTTTCAGTCATTTCTTTGCAAACTTTAAGAGCCTCTCTCCAATTTCCACTAGATCCACATGCATTGATCAAGTTGTTGTATGTTGATCGATTTGGTGGAATCTGCACCAATTCCAGAAGCAAAATTTCTTCAGTTAAATATCTCATACAAAAACATGAGCACACAATGACGAAAAGATTTAGAAGTACAAAAAAGGAAACTAAAAAGTAAAAATGCAAAACAATCAAACACTCACTGGTCACCGCTAAAATCAATTTGGTACATTTATGCAGTTAAAGGCCTAGAAAGCTAGTTTTACATCGTAATTGAGCAAGCAGCAGAACTGAGACATATGTACATTTTCAATAATTCAAAAGGGAATTGAGTATATATTATGGCTTAGATGGTGAAAGGCCCTGATAGCTTATCCCCAGGCTGTAATGTCAATGTTCTCAGCACCTTATCAGTGAAGAAGCCCCGCAAAAGAGTACTAAACCAGATATCAAGCTGAAATTTGGGCCAAAAGAATTCACCAATGTCCAACCATATTGGACTTGTGAAGGCCTGATGAGTGAAATAGATGCAATGTTTTCTTGTCAATTTATGTATTTGACATTGGCCAAAACAAATACGATTTTGCCGCATAAGTTGGCTAAGCCTAAGTGTTGCGGTTTGGGTTTTATAGAACTGTTATTCTTGAGAGACTAGAAATACTGTTGCTAGGAAACAATATTTATAGACAAAGAACATCGGAAAAGAACATTGCTTTAAGACTAGCCTTGGTAAAACAACTAATAAATATAACAAAAGAAGAGTTTAATATTATTTGGATGTTAAAACAAATTGAAAAAGAATAAAAGGAAAAACTCACATCAATATGCACAGATATCGTAATAAAGAGGAGTAAATACACACAGCAGCACGGAGCATGTCTTCCATGATATTCTTTGCCCAACGCCATTGACCAGCTCTACCATGTGCACTAATAAGGGCATTGTAGGTCTCAACATTAGGTTGGCACCTACCACAAAAAACAAGCATCATGAACACCAGAAAAAAAAAAGGATATACAATGACTCGGACATACATGAGTTAGCAAGTACAAATTGGTGTAAATACTAGATAGACAGAGTGGAGGTGCAAATCAAATTAATAAGAGTGCAACAACCATATTGAACTCAACAAATGTAACATACTGAATAAATTAAAATGATTTTTTATTATTTCTTTTCGGTTTCACTAATCAAGCCAATTTTGGCAGCATTCATTATATCAACTTAAATTTAGGAAAACCTAGAAACTTACGTTTAGGTCTCAAAAATAAAAGGAAGGAAATGGAAAGAAGGACCTCAGGTCCATTAAGTTCTTAATCTTCTTAATGAATTTATGATCAGACTCCTTTTTACTAAGAACACACGCCGATAAACTCAAGTAGCACCAATGAGTGCTAGCCTGATATACAAGCTCAGAGGCAGAGGCAGGTGTTGGAAAAGGGGTTCAATTGAAGTGTTTGGAAAAACTATACAATACCATGAACAACGAGACTATGACTGCAGTTGGCCATATTGCTTATACCCGGGCTTCTTGTTATAGAGTTGCACATTTCTTAATCACAACAACAATAACAACAACAACAACTACCCAGTATAGTCTCACCAAGTGGGGTCTGGGGAGGGTAGGATGTACGCAGCCTTACCCCTACCCTGGAAGAGTAGAGAGACTGTTTCCGATACATTTCTTAATCACAGCATTAACGTAAATTTGCAAACATATCTTCATTTACCTTATGACAAAATCTTAATCATGTCAATTTGGATTACCAATGAAAACAAAGAAAAATTGGTAGAAGGTCACAAAAGAAAAAGAGTACCTCCACTTTTGCATCTCAAAAAACAAGCCACGTGCCTGATCAACTCGATTATGTCTAGCATGTAACCTGATCATCATGTTGTAGATATCACTTCTTGCGTAATAATTCTTCTGATTTTTCATCCAATTGAAAACTTGGATGCTATGTTCAATTGAACCCATTTGAGTTATTTCCTACATCACACAAAATCAAGTATCAGTGTTTGCAAACAGCACGAAAACACTACAGCTGCCAAATAAATACATCACCCTGGGGAAGTTAAATATAACAAGATGACATTTTTCAAAGAAAAAATAAAATTTTATATAGATTTAAGTATAAAAGTTTTTCAGATAACCCTGGTATCTCGGCCAGCTTGCTCGCACCTCCACTAATTGCACGAGGTACCTACTACCTCCTACCAGTACAGGTACCAGGGAAGAGTCTGCCCACTGAGACCTCAATTGTTCTTAACCCACTTCATTTCCCACTAGACCACACCATCGGGTGCTATAAGGAACTAACATTTAAAAAAAAATTAACTAGCATATAGATTTCTAAATATCATTTGAAACTTTGATGTTATCTCACATCTAAGTTTCTCCAACATTCGATCACTTTAGCAAAACAAGATCGGGACAAACAGAATTGTGAGCTGACCGGTGGTCTCCACTTGCCTACAAACTATGCAAGGGCGGATGTATAGGGTAATGTATGGGCTCATCCGTACCCAACAGTTTTGGCTCCGATCATGTATATCTCTTTAAATAATTTACTAAATAAGTACAAATATTGTTCTAAATCAAATGAGTTGTGGTAGAATCCCAAATTACTCATAAGGTTCAAATCCAGAATTTGCCTCTACATGTATGTGTGTATATATCTCAAAGTTCTAACTAATAGTTACATCCATATCAATCCCAAACTAGTTGGAACCGATTATATGAACCCTTTAAATACATCCAATTCTACATATACCCATTTATTCTCAGTAACTAATTCATTTCCTAAAACACCCAAAAATGTACTATTTAAATCGTCTTTACAAGAATAGGGAAGTTCTTTAAGTACTATATGCTGGTAAAAAGGAGTAGTATTTTCCAAACAGCAGCAAAACACAGAATTTTAAGGATATTCCTAAACACTATCCTGCTTAATGTTCTTCTGATTTTAGGATATATTGTTTTAGCTTACTTGTAATCTTAAATGTTATCTTCAAATTTTGATGTTCACTTTAACACCCAAACAATTTATTCCTAGTGTTGGGCAGTCCGGTATACTAAGCTCCTGCCTTGCGCGGGGTTCGAAGAAAGGCTAGACCACAAGGGTCTATTGTACGCAGCCTTACCTTGCATTTCTGCAAGTACCCAAGTTCGTCGGATAAATTACACTATTTACCTCGGTAATTTTTTTAAAATATATGTATACATACTATATAATGACACTCCTTGACTTCTGGTGAGTTTATTTCTTTATATTCTGCAAGAGGCAGCCCGAACTCGTGACCTCATAGTCACGTGGAGACAACAGGAGAGAACTTTAGCAGTTACGCTAAGGCTCTACTTCAATTTATTCCTAGTAAATAATTTATGTTATAAATACCCAAAAAAAATTAATAAAAAAAGTTATCACCTTTATAAGAAAAGGGAAGTTTTTTCTTGCAAAACGGCCAACCCAACAATTCAACAAACCTTCAATATCATCATCCCAAGGATTAAGCTTCATAATTTTCTCCACAACTTCAGAAATGGCCCAATCTTTTTGAAATCTATCACTCTGGACCCCTAATTTTTGGTGTTTAGGCAAATCAGATTTGCGAAATCCATTGATTTTTACAGTAATTTTGTGTGTTCCTTTGTTATAGTCAACTGAAGCTAACTTCTTCTCCTCAAAGGGCTTTTTGTTTTTGGGTTTTTGCTGCTTTTGGCAGACTGTAATAACAGTTCTGAAATGGATTTTGAAGGTGGGATTTGGTTGTTGTGGGAAGATTTGAGAATTTCGAATGGTAGCCATTCAAGTCTTGAGAATTTTTTGAGGATAAACCTTAGCCAAGTGAATGAATTTTGGTGGGAGTATCATTTCACTATTGTGTATCTTCAATGGTATTTATATTTAGGGGTATTCATGTAAAACCAAAAAACTGAAGATTTGGTATAAAACTTGAAAAAACAATTTTTAAAGTTGTGTTAAAATATAATTTTGAAAATTGTCGCGTTTGAACATGTATTTTATTTTTAAAAACTGATTTTTTGTGCAAAAAAACAAATTCATCCCAAAAACTACCCCTAAATCAGTTTTTGGGAACTTATAATTTTTTTTCAATATTCTTTCAAAAATTGATCATATTCTATGAAAAACACTGTTTTCTATATTTTCTTCTGAAAAAGTAGAGAAAATCTTTAGGCAAACGGGAGCTCAGTTTAGGTTTTAAATTTTAAAATCAATCAAATTTGGTTAACTTTAGTTTTAAGCAAAAATTAAGAACCATATATATATATATATAATTAAATTTTTATGGTAAATATTAATCGTTTGCACTCTAATTTGATATTGTGGTGTTTTGTCATTATAACAATCTAGTTCTTTCTCTTTACAATATTGTTTGATTTTTGCTAAGTCCAAGAATTTATTTTATGCTAAAATTTTGACTTTTTCTTTTTGGTTAAACTAATTTTTTTTATTTAACCAAGTATATCAATATGTACAAAAGACTCATTGGACTCATGAGTCAGCTCTCAGTAATCTCTATAACTATTCTATAACTACTGTCAATAGCTATTAATAACATGTTTAACACTTTAGAATCTATACTGGGTAACTATTCAGGCCATCCAGTTGTTGTTGCCATTTGCTATTCTTCTGACCATATACTTGTAGCTTCAATACAATCTCCTTGATCAGCTGCCTGCTTTCTCGTCTCTGATTTTTGAACCTTCTTGCATTCTCAGCCCATATGTGGTAAATACTTGCTGCAAATAAGAAACCAATGATACCTGCTCTTGCTCGAGAGTCATTAGTTCTCTTGGATGCCCAAATGACCTCCTCATCCCATCCTCTGATTGGTCTCTTCTCCCCTAACCAGTGTAGCAACGAGCTCCATATATGCTTTGAATAATCGCAACAAAAGAAGAGATGCTCCAATGTCTCCACTGCATTTGTGTTACATAAGACACAGTTTTGCATCACCTTAATTCCCCATTTCTGTAGTCTGTCCATTGTTGATGACTTCTTATGGACTGTTAGCTATAGAATAAATTGATGCCTAGGAATTATTCCTTTCATTAGGGCCAAACTTTTCCATGAGACTTTCGGAAATGTAGGTATAAAGGATTGATAGGCCTTCTTGATGCAGTCCATCACATTACCAGATTGAGTCATTCATTTCCTTGCATCAAATATCTTCCTCACTAAACAGCTGTCTTGACTTGGGGTTGGCATGTTGTTCAACTCTCTGCCCTTTATGTATATGCTATGGATCCATTGAACTCACAGTTTGTCCTTCTTTTTACCCACTATGCACAATAGCTTGTAGATTGTAGCTTTGTTCAACAATAACAACAACAACAATCCAGTATAATCCCACAAGTGGGGTCTGGGGGTAGTGTGTACGCAGACCTTACCCCTACCCTAGGGTAGAAAGGTTGTTTCCAATAGACCTTCGGCATCCTTCCCTCCAAAAACTCCCCACCTTACTCTTGGAGTGACTCGAACTCCAAAATTGCAGCTTTGTTCCATGTAAAGAAATCCAATATATTTAACCCTCCTACTGCTTTAGGAAGACATACTGTACTCCATGTTATTAAGGCTCTTCTTGAGTATTCACTACTCCCGGTCCACAAGAAATTCATGCATACATTTGTCACCATAGTCAAAATTTTCTTAGGCAATACGAACACTTGGGCCCAATATGTCTGCATCTCAAATAGTACACTCTCGATAAGCTGCACTCTAGCACTCTATGATAGGAACTTAGTGGTCCAACATTGAATTCTAGCAATTATCTTTTCAACCAAGGGTAGACACTAGTGAATAGAAAGCTTCCTTGAAGACAATGGAATACCCAAGTATTTGAATGGCATCTCCCCAATAGTGAAATGCATACCTTGCATTATCTGAGCTCTAAACTCTTGTGTCACTCTTGCAACATAGAATGAACTCTTCTCCAGATTGGCCTTCAGTCCAGAAACACTAGAAAAGTGACCAAATGCTTGCATCATGAGTAGAATAAAGACCTTGTCCCTGCAACACATCAGTAGATCATCCGCAAAGCAAATGTGAACTATTTCCTTTTTTGCACATCAGAGGTGGTAATTGAAATCAGGGTTGTTTCTAAGTTGCTTCAATGATCTATTTAGGTATTCCATATCTATGACAAATAGATATGGGACATGGGATCCCCTTGTCTCAACCCTCTCTTAGCGTGGAATATAGGAGTTAGACCACCATTTAGAAGCAATGAATAACTGACTGTAGAAACACAGTTCATGATCAAATTGACCAGCTTATGAGGAAATCCAAATTCCATTAGCCCTTGCCTCAGGAAATCCCAATTCAGAGAATCATATGTCTTTCTGATATCTACTTTTACCAGGCATCTAGGTGATACTCCTTTTTCCCATAACTCTTCACTACCTCATGAGCTATAATCATATTGTCCAGGATATTTCGACCTTCAGTGAATGCAGATTGAGATGGACCCACCAGGTAATTAACCGTAGGTTTTATTTTTATAGTTAACACTTTTGCAACTATCTTATAGACAATACTATAACATGCTATAGGTGTATAATCTTTAGCATAAGTTGTACTAGAAACCTTAGGAACCAAAGGTGATTGTGGTATAGTTGACCTCCCTTAACAGTTTACCATTGTCAAAAAATTGTAATATGGACTTAATCATATATTCTCCTACTATCTCCTATTGAGCTTCAAAAAAATTCAGCTGTAAATCCATCTATACCGGAGGCTTTATCATTTGGAAGGTCTTTAATAGCTTGGATTATATCTTCTCTAGTAACTGGTTTTAGTAATTCTTGTTGCTGGCTCAATGAAAGGCATAAACCATCTCTAGCAATAGTAGTATCAATGCAAGGCAATGTTGACTCTACATCTCCCAACAACTGCTTATAATATTTCAAAAATTGTTGTTGTACCAAATCTGGCTCTGAGAGTAGGACTCCTTGGTCATTGCAAATAGAAGATATTTTGTTGCTGGCTTGTCTTGCTTTCAATTGTGCATGAAAATACTTGGTGTTGGAATCTCCATATGATATCCATGTAGCTCTGGACTTCTGCCTTAATATTTGCTCTTGAATTCCAGTCCACTTTTCTAACTGAGTAAGCAATTCTTTCTCCTCAGCTATCAACTGATTATTGAACATGTCCTCGGCCATTTGGTTCTGCACTTCATGCATCTTCTGTTGTAGTTTTTCAACTCTAATCTTTGTGGTAGACATCTCTTTATTCATCACCCTTGCTTCACTTTCCAATGCCTTGCGTTTCATCCACGGTCTATACATATGACATCCAGTAAAGTTTTGCTCCCAACAATGTTTGACAACTTCCTTAAATGAGTCCTGCTCGATTAGTATATTAAGGAGTCTGAAAGGTCTTTTCAACTTTTGTCTGGGAATCAATATTCTGATAACAATAGGAGTATGATCTGAGCATTCTGGATTATAATAAAAAGCCTCTAAATTTCCATATTCTTGAAACCGCTTATCATTACCCATCACCCAGTAAATATGGTTATAGATTCTATCATCCACATCTCTCTTATTATACCATGAGTATTGCCAACCCTTTCTATTAACCTGGACCAGACCAATATCAGTGACACAAGATTGAAAGTCAATTGTTTCATTTACATGCACTGGCAACCCATTAATTATATCTTTTGTGGAAAAAATAGCATTGAAATCACCAAGAATAATCCAAGGCTCAATAGTATAAGTTCTAATGTGCCTTAGTGTCTCCCATAGTACCCTTCTGCCACCTGCAGTATTGTAACCATATACAAAAGACATCTTGCATTGGAATTTGAGTTCTTATCTTCAATAGAACAGTGTACCACTTGTGGGGTACTTTCCAGAATAGTATTAGTTACACAACTTTGTCTCCACATAGCCTTATTCTACGATTTGAGACTTGAGTATAATCATAATGAAACCTCCAATCTGCATTAAATTTTCTAGTGATTTTTTTGTCTAACTTTTGTTTCTAGACATCCTATTAAGTCAACTTTATTCTTGAGCAAAAAGTTTTTGAATTATTTTTGCTTAAAGGGCTTGTTTAGCCCCCCTAATATTTCAATGGGTGGGGGGGGGGGGGGGGG